>JAJJMB010012831.1:332825-369460 GCA_023531105.1 Papaver atlanticum
TTTTTTTTTTTAAAAATTGCTGGGATGTGACTCATATTTTATTAGAAGAAAAAATAAAATAAAATGTCTCTATGATTAATTGAATCTATATTAAGTAAGAAACAAAATGGCAAATTATGATCTGTGGGTTCATTTATGGCAGTCTCATATACTTATTAATGGGTCATTTAGAACATGGTGAAAAAAATCTTATGTGGTTTTTTTATTTGGTTCTTTAATTTATGGGTCTACATATAGAGTAAATATAAAACCTCATATTTAAAACCATCTGTAGCGATAAAGAATTTTTTTAAAAAAATAATAAAAAATATGATCTGGTGGGGGAGCCGTACACAATAAAAACTAGACTGTGATGTAAGTTAGGCCCACACTTTCATGAAAGCTTTTCATTGGGCAGCAGCAGATATGGTACATCTTATTTTATGCGGCACTATACGTTGCTTCTTTACTGTCTTCTTGTTTCATGAGGATGTACAGTTTTGCCCCCACAATATCTTTTGGCAAATACTGTATCTAGTAGGGTTTCCGTGGTTTAATTTCAGTAGCAACTAGCAACAACAGCTACCACAAGCAACCGTGACAAAATTAAAGGAGATAGACCTTAACGCCCTAACTAAGTTATAAATTCCTAACACTTACCGCATATTCAGTTACATTTAACCGCGTTTTTGTCCGAGTAACTTAGCTGTTTAATTTCTTCCCAAATCTATAAGAACTCTAAAAATTGCATCTCTTGTTATGAATTCAAGTTTCTTAACTCACTCGAACTACCTTCTGAGCTGCACTTGCTCACTCTCATACACACAGTCACACACAAGCTTTCACTAACTGATTATGAATTATGAATACTCATATGAGTATTCTTCCCTTTCTTCACCGTCTTCATCATCGTCCGGGACAGACCAAAGACTGTATTCAGACAACAACCCCGGATCAAAAGGGAAGTCACCATTATCATCCTTGGCGTCAGAGTCACCACCGCAATTAGTATCACATAAGAAAAGGGCAGGAAGAAAGAAGTTCAAAGAAACTAGACATCCGATTTATAGAGGAGTACGGGAGAGGAAAAATGATAAGTGGGTTTGTGAAGTCAGGGAGCCAAACAACAGCAAATCAAGAATTTGGCTTGGAACTCATTCAAGTCCTGAAATGGCAGCCAGAGCTTATGATGTTGCTGCATTAGCTCTTCGAGGAAAATCGGCTCCCCTGAATTTCGAAAATTCTCCGTGGGTTTTACCTCGTGCTAAGTCATCGTCCATTAAAGATATTCAAGCTGCTGTTGCCGAAGCCTCTCTAGCTTTCCCATTCTCGCCTGAATCTGGACGATCTCCGATGATGACGAACAGAGTGTCACAGGCATTTCCTTTCAAGCAATCATCCAGAAGAGTGGAAAATAACGTTGATGAAGTACTTCAGGAAAGTTCTTCCACGTTTTTGGACGAAGAAGCGTTGTTTAATATGCCGTCATTAATCGCCAGCATGGCAGAAGGGATGCTACTTGACCCACCACAGGAAGGTTACTATTTTGATGACGTGGAGTACGGTGTGGATAGCAATTTGTGGAGTGAGTAGAGTTTTATGTACTCATTTCTTGTGAATGGGATCAAACAGAGTTTGAGGAGATTATTAGTCCTTCTGTTTAAATTCCACTTTTGTTTAGCCCGATTGATTTCTATCGCCTCCCCTTTTGAGGATGGGTGAGAGTGGTCGCGAATTCGACCCTCACCCCTTCCCTAGGTTTAGGGGTTTAAGTTTTAATTATGTAATAGATCCAAGGCATTAATGCAAGTTGCAGTATCGAAAATGAATTATTTTCCCACTTTTGGATGATTAAATGTTGTTCAATATGCCGTCGCTAATCGCCAGCATGATAGAAGGAATGCTACTTGATCCACCTGGAAGGTTACATTTTCGACGACGTGGAATTCCGGGTGAACTATAATTTTGCTTGGTTATTTCTTGTGGCTCGGATTTGTTAAGGTCCTACTACTGTATTTCATTTCCATGGAGAAAATATTGAATATCTATCTATTGAGATATTAGTCATCATCAGTTATTAATGTCATATATATTTTTTGTTTATATTTTCTTCTTCTTTGTATTATTTGCGTTCTGTTAGTTAATCTAATTAACAATTATTATGTGGACTTCCATATAAACTACAATTTTGTACTATACTTGTCTTTTGATCATTTTCATTAAATTTTTTGTTTGTTTTCAAGATATCAGGATCCCAAATAAACGAGTGAGAATGCAAGCAACTCGTTTTGAAGGATTGTGGACTCAATTTGTTTGCGAGTGCAATGGCTTTTTATGTTGATGTTGCTTTTCCTTTTGGCGCAATTATTACTGCCACAAGAAAAGGAGAAGGGCTATGTTGCACAACCCCCTGGGGTAAAGATGGCGAATAATCTCCAGACAACTAAAAACCATTGTCTATGTCATCAACAGTTCTAATTTTTCCTAACAAGATATTTTATTTCTGTTGATGAGACATGGATAGTGAGATACAGGTGCGATGTCTTTGTTGTATTAGATATTCTTCTCGGATGCACATGAGTGGGAGCAACAAAAATGTGTCGACGCAACCATAGAAGGCCTTGAGCATCATAAAAAAATCTAACTACAAGTTCATACAACAACACCCTCAGAAGGGGTATAGAAGTTCATGGCCTAACTACATGGCTAGAGGGACAGTTGTCCCTCTAGATTTTCCAAATTTACACTATTACGCTGAACAAAACATCCCCTCAGGGCGATGTGAGACTAGTCTCAACAGGAGGGACTTAATCAAGTCGGTCATATGCAAACAAGAAAGTAGTTGATGGATCGACAAGTCAAGATTGGAAATGTTGATTCTACGAATAAGGACCTTTAGTTTCAGCAAACTAGAAGGATCGCTTCCGTGCTATAAATAAAGGTGAAAAGAAAGGATCAAACAAGAGGTCCCTATATGAGACCCACCCTAAAAGAAGCACGACAATGTGCGCACATGGCACCGGGGGTATCATAAGTACTCTAGCACCAAAGCCAGATTTCCCAAAAGATACTCATTCGATAACCCCATCCAAAAGCATAATAGACAGACGGCAGTTTCTAATTGTTGTTCAGCATGGATATTTTGTATAACGCTTTCACACTATCGTTGCTTCGATTGAGTGTTCACTGTTGTCAAACATTTCGGTGTTCTTAAGCCTACCACAGAAAGAAATATAATATCAATGTCTTTGTCATTGTTTTTGTCTTTGTTTGTGCGCTTGTGCTTACCTCGTACACTTTGTGGGGTTTTAAGCATTTTAAATATCTCTTCTATAAGTATGCATTCCGATTCCCTGATGCTCTTAATTATTTCAAACTCATCTCTCTAATTTTGAAGTTTCAATTGAACTTGTTCTATCTCCTAAAACAATAAAAATGAATTCTGCACACTCGTCTGAGTACTCGAATTCACCTTCATCATCGTCAAAGTACAGACCAAACTTCTCTTTCAGACTTGGAGGAATTAATCCAGAGTTCTGTATTGGCACCGGAGTTTCGGTCACATAAGAAAAGGGCAGGAAGAAAGATCTTTAAGGAAACTAGACATCCAGTTTATAGAGGAGTAAGATTGAGGAAAAATGATAAATGGGCATGTGAAGTTAGGGAACCCAATAGCAAATCAAGAATATGGCTTGGAACTCATTCGACACATGAGATGGCAGCTAGAGCTTATGATGTTGCTGCATTGGCTCTTAGAGGGAATTTGGCTCCGTTAAATTTCGAAGATTCTCTATGGGTGTTACCTCGTGCTAAGTCATCAGCCGCTAAAGATATTCAAATTGCTGCTGCCGAAGCCGCTCGTGCTTTTCCACTTCCTACTCATCCAAAATCACCATCGATTAGAAAAAAATCGTCACAATCTGTCACCTCTAAATCATATAGACCGGTTGAAGTTGCGGAGATATTTACCGATATCTCTTTGAGGGCGGAGGCATTTTTCAATGAAGAAGCGTTGTATTAATTGCCAGCATGGCCGAAGGGATGCTACTTGATCCACCACCACAAGAATTTACGTGGAGTGCAGGGTGGACAGCAGTTTGTGGAGTGCCTAGTGATTGACAGGGTCATTTTCGAGTAGTGCTACGTTGACCGGGGCTGTGTCTCGGGAAAAATCTCGTGAGAAATAGCCCCGTGGGGCCACTGGAGAATAGCAGGGGTGGGTATTACCCACCATGGGTTCCACTGAGTTTGTGTCTCCGGGAAATCCTACGGGATTTCAGCCCCCGTGGATGAAACATTATTGGTCATTTTCACATACGTTTACTTCAAAGTCATCCACACACGAGTGGAAAATACAGTTCGTGAAGTTTAAGAAAGTTCTTTGAAAGCGACGTTATCGCCAGCATGGCAGAAGGAATGCTACTTGATCTACTACAGGAAGGTTACTTTTACGACAACCTGAATGCAGCATGCACTACATGAAGATCTCCTAGTGACTATATCTGTCATCTTTTTTTATTTATTTTTGTTGTTGTATTCTGCCTTTCCGTTAATCAACTCAACAGTTTTCATGTGAACATACAGAACTCTGTACTGCACTGTCATCTTCGGTATGTCTTTTGTTTGTCATTAACTTGAAGATTTTATTAGATATTGATCCCAAAAGTATGAGGAGGCAAGCTCCACGTCCCATAAAAGGTTGATCGGACAGAATTGTTGTCTCAATCTTTTAGCAAGTTTTAGGCTGTTGATGTTGAGTCGTTGACGTTGTTTTTCACTGTGAGGGATTTTTTTTTACTACCAGGGTTTAAGAGATCGAGTAACTTCACCACTATATTACATATATCACCTTGTAATGTTTCGCGATAATAAATGACCGTTCATAGTTTTCTTAAGCAAAATTTATTTGAGCGATAAAAATGTTATTAAAGTTCAAGAAAGCGACCTTTTGATCCAAAAAACGTGTTAAATATGCAATTTGCAAGCATGGCATAAGGAATGCTACTTGATACACTAGATAAAAACTTTTGTTTTTATTAATGCGCCGTCAAATATTTCCAGCTTGGCAGAAAGAACGCAACTTGATACACTTAGGGGAGGTTACTTTTTCTAATGCAGTATGGACTACTGCATTTTGTGGTTTGGATTATCTAGGGTCTTATTGAATTATTATAGACCCTACTGTTGATATGGAGAAAATTATTAAATTTGTATGGTTATGTTTGTATTCTTTGCGTTTTTGGCTAATCAATTCAAACAATTATGATGTGATATAGACTATTATCTTGTCTTGCATTATATCCGTCTTCTTCATTATTTCATTTGTTTGTCTTCGACTTTAAGATATTTTTGGATTTTGATCCCAAAAATATGAGTGAGGATTCAAGGTCCACTTCCCATAAAGCTTGATTGGAGAGACTTGTGGTCTCTATTTGTTTGCGAGGGTGACATTGTTAAAGTTTTTGATTTTGATGTATCTTTTCCTTTTGAAGCAAATAATGATTTTGTATAAAGAAAAAAAAAGATTGGAACAATGTTGCACAACCACCAGGATTAAACATGCTATTTAATCCTTATTTCCATTTCAATGAGAGATGCCGAGATGGTGTGATATCTCCGGACGAGGTCGTGTTTTGTTTGCCTATGCGAGGGGTTCAGGGGTATGGAACATCGTTCCACTCCGAAATTGGACATATTTATAATCAACCTAAATCGGTTTTAATTTGAATTCTAAGAGATCCGAGCCTTCTCGGTAGCCATCATTGATGTTTATCAGATGTATCTGTTGGTGTGTTTAAACACCTTATGTATCACTGTATTTTTGTCCTTCCACATCAGTTGTAGTCAAACATGTTTAATATGTCATGTTATGTGTTCAAGTCATCTTATTATCTCTATATGTTGTTTCTGTTGATTCCTTCTACTATATATAGTAGTTGTCTTGTATTGTTTCCTTCATCTGTTTTTAATACTGTTATTGACAGAACATAAACATTTCATCCAAGTTTTTTCATGGTATCAGAGCTAGAAGATAATTTCAACTTCTTTCTGGTCTCGATCCCTCCGCTGTTACAAATTCGATGACAACCCAAAATCATAACCTAAAACAACTTAAAATCAATTACAACTCATAATCACAACCACGTTCTAAACAATCACAACACAACCTCAAATCCGATTTCAACTCAGATGAATAACTACAATCTTAGAGAACATCGTTGAGTTTCTTGGAGATTTGTTCAATTGAAGTTGATAATCTTGATGATTTACTAAGAAGTGTTGTTCGATAAAGTTTTTCAGTACATGCTCTTAATGGTGATTCTCGGAAACTAATTAATTTCTTGAGTTTGATTTCAGTCATGCTTAATTAACAATTTACGAGAGGTATTATCCAACTGAACCTTCAATTTCCTTACCCGTTCTTCAATTTTTTAGCTTTTCCGGTTCTTGTTTATCTATCTTTAACATCCATTATCCAAGAGATTGAGATTTCAGTAATTGATCCTCTTATTCGAATGCTTGGATTTAGTATCTTGATATTAATTCTTTAATTATTATCCTATGATTCAATCTGAGACTTGGGTTTCAAAGCTGTACTACCTCATCACTACACTACTAGTTTCACATTAAATGACTCTCGAAGGTCTCTAACGGTTTGCAAGATTGTTACATTTGCACAATATCCTAAACCGGGGTTAGATAGGCTGTCATGGATTTATATTTTACTCGCAGATTCAACACCTGTTAGCCATTGCACAGTGTTGCTTCTTCTTTCAACAAGATTTTACTGTGAATTACTGCAAAAACACAGTATTTGGTGGTGAATGGATATATTGTGGTTATTCAGTTAGTACAGTATGTTCTGCAAGACTGGAATTATGCTGGCTATATGGATATATTGTCTTAGACGAGATGGAGGTGGTTTTGTCTACTGAAAATCAGGCACAAGGTTCTCTTATGCAGTCACAGATTAGTGTCTAAGGGTTTGTCTATGGTTCTTCACTGTGAAAATCTAAAGCTACTTGTAAACCTATCTCTATATGTTCAGCTTTGGTATCTTCTGTAATGGTGCAATTTCGAAATGAGAGCAGATTTGTTTTAGAACTGGCTTATATTCAGTATGTGGTTCTTTACTTTGTTAGGCCTTAAAGTAATGTGATCAGCTGTAGGCATTATAGCTTGTCAAGGATCATCAACAATCTTTGTTGGTGTAGGACATGGACACCTTGGGTATAGGGTTATTGTAGAATTGGATAAATCTAGCAAGGAAAGTTTATGGTAATTTGGTGGCATTTCTGATACTTAATTTTTTACAATTGAGGCAAACTTTTGCACTATTTTAGTGCTCCATTTGAAGAGGACTGTTAGCAGATGTGACTGTACATTTTATCATTATCTACTCATCCTAGCTAGTTCTACACGTGTTACTGAAGCTTCAGCTTAGTTTTCTCCAGCAATGTTCAGTTACAAAACATACTATATTGGTGGTTCCTGGGTTTCTTTAAGTATTGTTACTACTGCATCCGAAGCCGTTGATGGCGTGACTCTCTGGTGTTGGAGTATTTTTGTGTCGTTCTATAAGGGAGTAGTGAATCAGTTTAAGGGGGAACGTTAGAATATCTTTTGTGTCGTTGTATACTTGTCTTTTTACTCCAACGTAGTCTGACATGTGTAATGGGTCATGTAATATGTCCAGGTCATCTTATCCTTTCTCTCTCTAGTCTTTCGGTCGATTCCTTCTGCTATATATAGTAGTTGTCATGTATTGTTCCATCGTATGTTTCCAATACAGTTATTGACAGATCAAAAACATTCCACCCAAGTTCTTTCAGTGATGAACAAGCATCTCTAACAGTTGTAGAACCCCACTTATAAATAGTGATGAATTGGTTCTCAATTATCACATAAAAAACTTTATGTTTACTCTCATTTCTTCTAACCTTCATATTTTGTGTTTTTGGTTGGATCAAGGGTACAAACTATGATTCAAATTATGTTATTTAAGAGATTCATTGTATCATGAAGACATTGTTTATAGACCCATTCATAATCACCAATTGATTGGGAGGGCCGAAATTTGTCAAAAAAAGAATCTTGAAATCGGAAATACAATTTCCTTGTTAGTGTTTCATTCTCTCAATTTAGCTTAATTTTCCAACAGTGTAGCTGGTTGTGAAGTTCCTATAATGATTGGGAGTAGAGACATAGCCAAATAAGAACAAGTTGAGTCAGCTACCCTACTTGCCAAATTACCTCAAAGCATCCTTAGGCTAAGTTTTATGGGTTAGATTTGGCTTTTAGATTAGACAAAAAGTGTTGCAAATTCTTCTCAAAGCGTTGTCTATTCTTCAACACTATTTCTCTCTCCAGATATATCTCGATTGCCAACTAGTAGCGAGATATTTACGGTGTTCCATTCAGCGCAACCAAAATTATACTTTTCATGGAATGGTTCAGCGAGATTGTTTTATTTTTTGATCCAACGACTGAGATGGTTGCGTTGTTCCATTCAGCATATCTAGATGCTAGATTGAAATGACCATAAGACTTAAATGGGTATTCTAGGTGACGTGGACTTCTAATCTAGATGTTAGATTAGAAGACCATAAGACTAAGCCCAAGCCTATAATTCGTAACTTTCACACGTTTTGTTTTATTTCTTGGTTGCTTCCAAAATCAAGATTTTTTTTCCTTCTTGGCCCCTCTTACTTGACTCCACAATTGAGTGAAAGCAACAAAACCTGTGTGGTAGGCACTCATATGCTAATTTAAATCTAATATCCATTATTGATTGTTTATAGGTGGTCCAAAATGGGAAATTTTGATTCCATGAACATGGACTCTTATTTCCAGCAAACATCACGAAACTAGAAGATCTTCTTATGCTAATTATTAAGGATGAAAAGGAAAGAACAGACTAGAGGTCCCCCAGCCCATATGCACATGCGTACGGTGCCACTAAGACTCTAAGAGGAACGGTGTCCCATTGAGCATGACGACCATAACGGTGGTAGGGCTAATGCATCGTTGTATCAATGGTGTCCCAATAAGCATGACAATGATGGTGTTCGGGCTAATACATCGCTGCAGCCTGCAGCAGTTTAGCCATCTATCATCAAACCCCGTTTTCACATATGACCCTCGTGATAAAACCCCGCTCAACTCCGCCTGTTTTCCCTGCTCTCATTAAGAATGAAAGGAAGGTATAGGCCGGAGGTGAGGTCCCCCTATGCATACGCCACCCTTACGTGGAACAGTGTCCCAGTGAGCATGACAACCACGACAGTGGTAGACTGGTAGGGCAATGGTGTCCCATGCATTAAGCATTGACAATGACTGTGGCCAGGAAACTCCGCACAACTCAGTTACACTACACTAGTTAAGGTTACCCAAACAAATATCTGGATGTTTTTAAGGTTATTTTAGTAACGAAATCAATAAGAAAAGAAACTTACTAACAACATAATATATATCAGTGTCTTCGGTCACGTACCTTCTTCTTATGCCATGTGCTTAACTCGTACATTTTGAGGGAAATATTAGCTTGTGCTGATATCTCTTTTCTCTATACGTACCCCTTCTAACTCACTATCCTTCATTCAAACTCAAAAGTAACTGAACTTCTTCACTCTCTTGCAACAACGTACTAGTTGACTGCTTAATTACGGAGTATATATGAGTTCAGCAAGTATGAAGCGTGAATACTCATATGACAATGAGTATTTGTGTTCACCGTCGAGTGCTGAACCAAGTTTGTATCCGTACATAAGTTCAGGATCAAAACAGAACTCGATTGTTGCTAATACAACTGCATTGTCATTGTCGGCACCACCGCAATTAGTATCACATAAGAAAAAGGCAGGAAGAAAGAAATTTAAAGAAACTCGCCACCCAATATATAGAGGAGTAAGAGAAAGGAGAAATGAAAAATGGGTTTGTGAAGTCAGAGAACCATATAAGAAATCAAGAATTTGGCTTGGAACGTATCCTACTCCTGAAATGGCTGCAAGAGCTTACGATGTTGCTGCATTAGCCCTTCGAGGCGAATCCGCTCCCTTAAATTTCCAGGATTCTTTGTCCATCTTAGGCCGTGCTAAATCATCAGCTGTTGAAGATATCCAGTCCGCTGCTTTTGAAGCCGCTCATAATTTTCCACTTCCTACTAATTCTAGACTTTCACGGAAGAATTCCGGACGTGTGGAAAATGCCGGTAAAATTGTCGGAAGTTCATCGAAGGAGACATTTTTGGATGAAGAAGCGTTGTTTAATACGCCGTCATTAATTGCTAGCATGGCTGAGGGGATGTTACTTGATCCACCACAAGAGGATTACTATTATGATGATGACTTGGAATGCAGCGTGGACAGTTTGTGGAGTGACTAAAAATTGCTTAATAATCCTTGTTTTTTTCTTTGTTCATTTGAATTTCAATTTCGACACTTTCGTGTAAAGAACTATATCAATCTCTAATTGATAATCTTCCCCTTAAAGCTTTGACAAAATTTGCTCTCATGTTGAAAGGTGATGAAACCCTCGCTTCCTATTGGCCGAAATAGGCCTTTTCTAATGCAGAAACTATGGCGAGGACACTTGGCATAACTCTATTGGTTGTAATAATTAAAATTTGGTTACAATTTGGATACATCGAATACTTAACTGTTAGTTAGTAACGGTATAGACAAAAAAGTAGGTGGACAATACTTAAGTCAGAATTTGAGGTTAAATAATTTTGTTACACCGTGTTTACACCAAAACTTAACTGTACATTACTAACATCGCCAAAGGTGGACGACACTTGCATTAAAATCGTTAAAGGAAAAGAAAAACCTAAAACTCTTTAATTCCCATTTAATTAAGGAAATCCATTCAATAAGGAAATCGTGTTATTACAAAGTATGAAATCCATTTAATTATGGAAATCGTGTTAAAAGAAATTGGTATACTTAATCGTGTTAAATACCTTTCTTAGGAATGGTGTTCGTATGGAAATCGAACTAGAAAGGAAATCGTGTGATTCAATCACATGCTAAATGGTAAGACTTTGTGGGCATAACTACGATTTGATTATAAAAGTGTTTGATTGTTTTTCTTTTTCCTTCCATTACTGTTAAATATTGTCTTATCATGAAAAAAAAAAGCTGACGACATGAAAGAAGCTGAAATTACAAATTGAAGATGAATTCCCATATACAAGTAAGTTTATTCAAAAATAAGCAAATAGTTTATCAGACTTAATTTTGTTGATATTTGTTTAGAATAAGCATATAATTTAATCCTTTTACTCAACTTTTCTATGTTACCAAGTATTTTAGTTTCCTATGATTGTTAACTGAATCACTCTTCGGTTGTTTGTAGGTTTTGTGAATGCCGGTGGTACGATGGGTATATCCATCTTTCTGAAAGTAAATATCTGATCCATTATTGAGGTATGTTACTTCTTCCGTTCCTGTAAGTAGAGATTATTATTGATGATTGATTGCTACGGCTTCACATTGCAATTGAATTACTTTGAACTTGCACATTAATGTCGATATCTTGCTTGACACAAAAACCAGAAGAGATTTACGATGCTGGAGCAAAATTACAAACCCAAACCCATTATACCATTTTCTTATTTTCTTTACTTTTACTTTTGGAGGAAAGGATCATGGTTGCGGAAGGGAAAGATTGTTATGATCGTTTAGTGCTGAGGAACGCACAATTGGGACGCTAGGAGCACCAAAATACATGAAATTCATCCTTTTACAATTTTAGCATGGATCTGAATATACCAGCAGTACGAATTGTGGCACAACTACACCCCACTGTAAGTTTGGTTGTTCAATATGTATCCTTGTGTAGGTTCATACTAAAACAAAATTAGGAAAACAAAGTACCTGATATATTTTACTGATCTATTAATCATTGTATTGCAGGTTTGGGTAATATTGATTCAAGAGCAGAAGTTGAGGGTGTGCATCTCTACCTTGAGGGTGGAGTAGGGTTCTTGCAACAAACCAAAAAGAATATGAAGGTGTGCATCTCTACCTTCACACAGTTTTTATGGAGTCTGTACAAAAAAGTAGGACAGAAGATAGGGCATCTGTCGAACCTAACGAAGAAAGGATTAATAGAATGCCAGGAATCTATTGCAAATCAGGAGTAGCGTGTCCGGCTAGCTCAAGTGACGGTGCTCGAGGTTAGGTTCATGTCACGTACTATGTAACAGTTTTTTTTTTTGTTGCATTTCTGAGATTCTTAACAATCACTAACTAGAAGCGCTTAGATTTGTACCTGCACATGGTTTATGGATAAGATAAACAGCTGATGCAGATATGGGTTTATAGAGATATCTAATCCTTCTATGGATGATACAAAAATGTTGCACTTTTTGGAACCCTAATCTACTTTGTTCGTTGGTTGTCTGATCTATTTAACCGACTCTTCTATTGTGTTGGTTGCAGAGAACAATGTTGTTTGGTTACCAATTTCTGTGCATTAAATCAATTTTGAGGTATTGTTCTTTTAACTGATTTATAGTTTTAGTTTAGATGAACATAAGAAAAGTTTTATTTGTCTAACTATCACGCTTATTTTATTTTCCTCACCCTATTCTTTCTTCAATTTATTTGGGTCCAGTGAGTATGGTTCTTTACTCTGTATTTACAGATTGTATGTATTATAAATGCGAATCAGTTTAATTTATAACATTTTACGCATGACAAGATGAAGATGTTGGACGTAGTAAACAACATAAATTATTGATTCGCCTGTTTGTATCTTACGGTGATGTGTTTACCTGAGTATGGATGCAACAGCAGTGAAACTAAAACAAAGTTTCATGTAGTTTCGCCAAATCAGTTATATATTATGAAGTTGAGATGGTAGGATTTACAAAGATGGGTCTCTTTCAAATTCAATTCTCCTAATTTCGATGTGAAGTAATATTTATCTATAGTTAGATTTTAGTGGCATTAGGGCTAATGTGGCTGAACTAATATGAAAACAATATTTTTGTCTTTGATATTTGTTTTGTTGTTTGATTGCTTAGGAGACAGATCTATATGTCCCGTCTTTTATTTAAAACACATATTTACGAAAGGGTTTACTGAGGTAAAGTTATTTTCCATGGATAGACGTTGGCCATAAATGCAAGGAAGTTATAGCAGCAGAGACAAGGAATGCCGAATTCAGGTCACGAGAACTGCAGGAAGACACTTCTGAATTCCTATTTATTCATGGGATGTGGATGTGCCAGGTGGAGCAGCAGCTAGATTCGGAGGGTTGACTGGATAGAGATTACAAGTCTTATGACAGAGATGCCTTCTTGGTAAGTTTCAGGTCTTACATGAAACTCAGAATTTAGAAAAATCTTCTTAACCACAGTTTTATATTGCGTCTGGAATTTGATTTTCTATCTTTGAGACGTGATTCTTGATGAACCCGGATTCCGGGTCCCGGAACGCTGTATGATATAGTAATAGTTGCTCATCCAAAATGCCATGGAGCAATGCCCAAATAGTTCTCTATAAATAAATTGTTCATTTCACTTGGTATCAACATTATTTTTCAAATAGCTATTAAGTGTGAAGATGTCTCTTTGCAGGTGACGGGACTACCACTTATATAATCTTCGACGCAGATGCTTAGGTTTGGCCGTTAGCTATTGTTTCCTGAGCTAATCCTGTTTGGCGATTATTATGCAAGTTCAAATATAGGCATGTAAATCAATAGGAGAATAGAAGCACACATAATGGTCCACAAGAGTTCTGTAATTCTAGGTTTCTACTTAAAATAAGTGTATCTTATTTTAGGATAAGAAACCTAGACGTTTTGACTCTTTTAAGATTCTTGAAAGTAACTGAGATTAAAGGTAAAAACGTTTGTAGTTCAAACAGTCTCTTCATTTGAATGGAACTTGCTTGGTCTAACAATATATTTTCATTTGAATCAATAACACAACTAAATAAATGGGCGGCGAAGGAAGGTTACCATTAGATGATGCCACAACAGACAACAGACTACACTTTCTCTCCAAATACTGTACGGGTAAAACATGTTCCTCAATAGATCTTGGTATTTGTATGGCTTGCCATCCAAAATGCCATCCTGACTGCAGAAAACATAAATAAAAGAGGTTGCGGCATACCAGACAGTACTTGCGGCTTATGTAACACCGATGAGGAAGTTGTGAATCCTCTTCTTCCCGACTGCAGTATATCAAGGCAGATTTGGGACTACTTTGTGACTGATTTCGATACAAACTGGGTTCATAAAGACTGGGTGCAGCACCAACTAGGAGCATGGGAAACACCTAAAGGGCAAAGGTTGGGCAGGAAACTGTGGAAAATTTTGCCATTTTCAATAATCTGGACATTGTGGCGTCAAAGAAATGCTAGAAGAATGGCAAACAAGAGTCCAAAATCTTATGAGACTTTGATCATTGAGGTAAGACTTTGATAATTGAGGTAAAGAGTCTGCTATATCTGTGGGGTCGAACACAAATACCAATTGGTGTAGGTCCTTAACCTTCAGAGATTTGATCACTAACTGGTCTGACATATTAACCTTTAAGCCAGGCTAATCACTAACTGGTCTGACATATTAATCTTTAAGCCAGGCTAAGGGAGTAGACAAGATCAGTGTCCTAGTTTGTTCTGTATTGAATTTTGCTCTTAATTGTAATTAGTGATTTTGGGCCAGATATTTTTTTTAGTCTGTGCCATCAGCATAACGTACATATGTTACTACTGTAAAATTGATGGTACACTACATGCCATAAAATTAATGTTATGTTTCACTAATTAAAAATATCATTTTCAAGGTCTGAAAAATGGCTGTTAAAAATGGTCGTGGCCACTCGGCGAATTTAGCTTTGTTTTTTTGTGATAGTAAAAATGTTGGGGAAGCAATATATTTTCATCATCAAAGAGTTTGGTATATCTACCAATTTTCATAATCATTTTGTTAAGAAAAAAAAAATGAGTTTGGTTGAGGTTTAATAAAAGGGACAAACGACTATCCATTTGGAAAATTATAAGAGCACATTGTTAGGAAAAGTTAATTATGGGACAGGGGTACAGGGGCGAAGCCCATATTTCATATCTTTTCTTGGTATAATCGAAAATTCATTACAAGCCAGTTTTGTTAAAAGAAAAGGATGGTTTAACGCATCGTGACCGAAATGTATCGTAATGGGGTGGAGTAACGTCACGCCACACCAAATAAAAAATATGGTTAAAAGAAAAAGATGCCCTTCCCCGTCGCTTAGGATTTTTGATCTTTTCGAACTCTGTCTTTATTGGATAATGATAAACAAAATACACCAAATCAAAAATTCTAAGCGACCGGGCGAGGCGAAGCCCAGCCACACCAAGTCAAAAATGCATCACCGCGGAGAAAGGCAAAGCCGCGCGACACCAAATAAAAATGCATCGGGACGGGGGCGAGGCAAAGCCGACAAACTAAATCAAAATTTTAAACGACTGGCGAGGCGGAGCCGAGCCACACCACATCACAAATGCATCGCTACGGGACGATGCGAAGCCGAGCCACACCAAATCAAAATGCATCGCGAAGGGGCGGGGAGAATACCCGCGACACCAAACAAAAATGCATCAGGACGTGTGCGAGGCGAAGCCGAACCACACCAAATCTAAAATCTTAAGCGACGGGCGAGGTGAAGTCAAGCCACACCAAATCAAAAATGCACTGCGATGGGGTGAGGCGAAGCTACATCACACCAAACCAAAAATATGGTTCAGACTTCAGAGGAAAAAAATGATGGTGAATGGTTTCCGGTTCCGCCCGGTGCGTAGCACGGGCACAAAATCTAGTTTTGTTAATTTTGTTATTCATCAAATGCGCACTTCGAGGAAAAAAAACTATGATATGTTTTTCCTCTTCATTTTCCTACAATTTTTTTTCTCGGACTATAAGTTCCTTCACTTGATAATTATGTATTTTTGGCCCTACATAACTCAAAAAAAAAAAAAAACGTTTAGCTGGATGAATTTTCCGCTCATCTGCACTTAGTGTGCCGAAATGCATCGGATAAATGTTTTAGAAACCAGGGCTTGGTCAAATATCCATTGATGAATATATATCATATCCGGTTTATCCATTCATTTCCCATTCTCTGCCGAAATATTTAGACGTCGTCTAGTCTAGGGAATGAACCTACAAAATGTGAGTTGGTATTTGGTGGTGGTGTTATGATATTTTGATCTCTATCTAGTTAAGTTTTCATTATTCCTCAATCTCGAATATTAAATAAGAATATCTTAAAAATATAAACGACGAGAGTTTTGTCGTATTCAAGTTTCTTTCCAAGATATTATTCGGACTTGGGCACTGGGTCTTCGAAACAGTTGAGACGTCACGCTCATCTCATTTTCGGCACACACGACCACGTGTTCGTCAAGAATCGATCGAGTAAGATAAATTAGATTTTGCCCTATATCTTGGCCAAAATGCTAGATATGCCCCGTCTTTATTCCCAATTCTTTCCCAACAACGTGACGTGACAATACTGGTTCACGGGGTGCATCTGGGACCCATTACGAATTCCAAAGAGTTCATCAGTTCTAAGGACGAGAGGTGTAGATTGGTATCACGTTACGAGGAAAGAAAATAGAGGAAGACTTCGGTGTACACCGAGCATTTTCGATATTTTGGCTCTACAAATCTTCTGGTCACACTATGGTAGGAGTTGGGACTATTTATTATTATCAAACAGCTGATTTTTTTCGTTTAAAAAGGCTTTTGCAAAAAGATGAGTTCTCATCTTTGAAAGTTTAAGTCGATGAGACTCTTGGATTTACAATAGAAAGCGAGAAATTTTTTGAGGGGGGCAAAATTCAAAGGGGGCGTGGGGACCAATCACAAGCCGACAGTTTTTGTCCTATATTTGGACAGTTTCTAACTAATTTTTATTGGGATTGTACATTTCCAAAATTCCCCTTCATTAATATCAGAATAAATAAGTTCCTTAATATTGAAAAGATCTTTTCATCAAGTAAAAATTATGAACAACTTTCATCAAGTTGGTTCGCTTTGTTTCTGGAAGGGAAAGTCATTTGACGAATCACTCGTACTCATCAAGAATCATGATCAAGACTAAAGAAGAGTGGCATTTCTTGTAATGGGTGGACTTGTCATTACTTACGCTACCACCTTATCTTGTTTAAGGAAATCTACCATGATCAAGACAATGTTAATGGATACGGTAACACCTGGGAGCTTGATTTTCTTATGCAGTAGCCTGTTGTCGGCAGCTTAGGACTGCACCTGGGAGCTTGATTTGCTTATGCAATTTTGGCAGCTTTTCTTTATACGCTGGCATTGTATTAGATTGTTTTCCATCTCGGCATTCTGAATTGTCTGGGAGGACTAATGTAATTCTTGTTCTTTTTTTTCTTTTTTCTTTTTTTTATTTGTTCTCTTAATATAGATATATCTTTCATTTAAAAAAAAAAAAAGTTTTGCGAAGAAACCATTTGCCTTTTGCACTAGCGAATGGAATAGAAATACTAAAACAATATAGAGTGATAAAGGTATATGTTTACAGAATGACAGAACGGAATTGCACCAGACAGTGCTACAACGGCCACAGCAAAAGCCTGACAACAAACACACAGAAGGATAACTTCTAAAACCAGGGGGTTATACCCATTAAAAAAAAAATACTTACTGACAACCAATAAAAGGAAGCTACATTTTCTTCTTGGCAGGGATTGGGATTCTCTTCCCACGCCCAAGTTTCTGGTTGTTTGTTACTCCATCCCATGAAAGCTTAGCCGCTTTCTTGTCAGATTTCGAAGGATCGGACCTGTCAACAGTACTTGTACCTGTCAACAATTCCATCACATATATTAGTTATGTAAAACCAAACTGCAACAACTGAAGTGTAAGTGTCATAAAGCACAAGAATATTATGACCTCTAGTGTTGGTAAATCTCAAAATGACACCCTTTTGCAAATCTTGTAAAGTTTATAAAGCAAATCAAAATCGAAATAAATTATATAGCAAATTAAATTTTAGGATAGTTGATAAGTGATACCTTTGCGAGTTTTTTTCCTTTTTTTTCCCTTTTCTGGAGTGCTCTTGTGTCTTTTGGAAGACTCTCCTCTTGTTTTTTTCCGAATGGGATCTTTAACAGTTATGTTCCCTTGTTGAATATCTTCCTCATCTCTTTCAAGCAAATTCCTTTCATGATCATCTTCCATGCTACTCGGCTGGGTCGTCGAGTGAGACTTAATCTATTCTAGGATCCGCAACAATGCTTGTTTTGTAACTATACCTAGTTCCTCATTTACACAGCCACTTTTAGCTACCGATAGTGCTAAGTGAGACAACTCACTATAACGTGTAGATAGCGATGGATCAACATTAACCATTATGTTATTTCCCTGAGGATCAAATACTACAGTAATATTTGACGCCTCTTTGGTCCACCTCTTTAGGTAATAATGAGATGGGAGATCAGATAACTTTAAATGGCGAAGTACTTTCAAGATATGAGCACATAATATGCCGGAAAATTCAATTTTTTTGGGGCTACACTGCAAATGTAAGGTTAGAGGAAGTGATACGTACTGTACAAGGCGCCCTTGCTCCAATATATGATGATACTTTATATATGCTCGTTGTTCCGTCATCAGTATCGAGTTTAAAATCAAGATCAATGAGCCTTAGAAGTTGCGAATGGAATTCATTGAAAATCTTATGAGTATATATTTCAGAGATCTTTTTTCTATTTCCCATACCGATGTCAGGTTTGGTTGCGTCGACACAGATTTGTGGTCTGCTTTTCTAGCCTTTTCACGCCGTGCATCCACTGCTTTATCAAATTGAACCACAAATTATGAAAAAGTTTGTTTCTTCTTAAAATATTTCTTGAAGTAATTATTAATACTCTCGCTTCTTTGAGTGGTTGTCATACCAGCACAAAAATGTTCTCTGCCGTATACTTGTGCCCATTTCTCACGTAACTTGAAGAAGTTATTCAACCATTTGTTATCTTTTAAGTCGTATGTTTCAAGTAATTGCTCTCAGCCCAACAAAAACTCATCCTCAGTCTCGTAATCATAAATACATTTTCTAAAATCACTTGCAAATGATGTATGAGTACCAAATATATTCGACAAGTGCTTAGTAGCATTTTGAAAAATATGCCATAAACACAAACGATGATGAGCATTAGGGAATACCTGTTTAATTGTTGTAGACATCTGACTTGCCTGATCAGTGAATATAGTTTGCATTTCTTTTCCTTCCATTATGTCTAGGAATGTTTCAAACAACCATACGAATGAACTTGTAGTCTCGTTTTTTAATAAAGCACCTCCGAATAGTATAGTTTGACCATGATTGTTCACCCCAACAATCGGTGCAAATGGCATGTCATAACCATTAGTCTTAAATGTGGTGTCGAAACAAACAACATCGCCAAAAATATTATAATCCAGTCTAGATTTAGCATCGCACCAGAAACAATTCATAATACGATTATCATCGTCAACTTGAATAGTGTAGAAAAATGAATTATTTTCTTTTTGCTTCCTTTTGAAATAGGCTAAAAGAACTTTCGCATCACCTTTTTTTAGATATTCAGTACGTTTTTCCCGCACAAAAATACTACAGTCTTCTTGAGTAAAATTAAGATTTTGCGGCCCTCCTGCTTCTTCGCTCATATACGAGAAAATCCTAGTTGCTCCAAATCCAGTATAAACCATTTTATTTATCAAAGTAGCTTGAGCAGGTTGTATTTTTCTTTGTGATCGCAACAAATGCACCTTATCTTGGGAAGAAAGCTCATGATTATGCTCCGTTAAAGAACTCACAACAGAATATGTTTCGTCGTCATTAATCCTAATTTGCATTCTTGCCATACAACCAGTTCGCGTCATCGGTCGAGGTTTAGTTGGTGTCCCCCTAGGATGTTTTTCGCGTTCACCTTCACGCGAACAACAAAATATCATTCCCATAACTTTTTTATCTGCTTTTCTTTTTGAAGCCGATTGTTTTCTGACGCTGAATCCAACTCTCCTTGCATAAGCATTATAATATTTATATGCATCATCGTTAAACTTGAATGTTCTTCCCATTATGTTTTCTTCATTTTCCATAGGATTTACAGTAACCATACTCACTTCGGTGCTTGTTTGAACATAGTTCTCCGCGGACATAGATTCTCCTAGATCAGCAGTTTCATTCAAATCGATTGAACAACGCTTCTCTTGCTCTTCCATTCTATTGACAGAAAAATAAAGTTATAAATTGGCTAAAATCTGGAAGTTGTAATTCAAAAAAAATTCCCACATAAGTTATTTGTAAGCATCCATCATAACTCCCAAAGGCAGCATAGTTTTACTTATTAAAAAATTGGGTAAGCTAAGTTAGGTTACTAATAATAGAATAATTAGTCTTAAAATTTAGATCAAGAACTTACCTCTCGCTTGAAAAACCCTAAATAACAGATGAAGACAAAGTTTAGGTTTTCAAAAGATCTTTTCAATATTATTTTAGGTTTTCAAAGGATCTTTTCAATATTAGTAGGCGAGATATCAGTGACATCGTGTGTTTTTTTGTTCCATATATGATCGGTTTGGGTTGACCGGTTAGTTATCATTTTTAGATATTTGACGAGATTTATTCTGATATTAATGAAGGGGTATTTTGGGAGTGTACAATCATAATAAAAATTAGTTAGAAACCGTCCAAATATAGGAGAAAAACTGCCGGCTTGTGATTGGTCCCCCACGGCCCCTTCGGATTTTGCCCCATCAAAATTTTCTCATAGAAAACTCCATTTTGCTGGTTGGGATCTTCTAAATCTGAAACAGTTTAGGTGCCAATGGGAACCCGATTACCCGAAATTGAACTTAAAATTGTATTCATTGGCAATTCTGGTACCCCTCAAAACCATTTGGAAACAATGAGTTTAGAATCCAAATATGTTTTACTTCTCGGGTACCCATGGGTAATGAGTATCTTATATATATATATATATTATAAAAAGAAGTGTTGTCTGTCTTGGGTAAAAGACGGCCATTGATTTCGGCCATCCGGCGGCTGGGATAGATAGTTGGCGAGATATCTATTCGTCAGTCCGTTTTAGACATATAATTTTGAGAGATACATCTGTCTGTCTGTTATATATATGGTTGAGGTTTTATTAATTTTGGACGGCATTGATTTGCCACGGCCCGGGATCAGAGCAACGGGATACCAGCAGTTCCTTATATAACTCTGTTTCCTTGGCTATCGGTTTCCGAAATAAGAACGGAGTTTCACAAGCTAAAATCGATTGCACCCTAATCTACTAGACTTTCCCTGCAGTATTTAATTCCAAACACTTTCACTAATTGAAGAGCATACTATGCATAATGCATTGCTTGACTACACGACAAAGTAACCGTATTAAACACACACGACAAATCATCATTGACATGTTATAGCAAGTTTGCAACAAGAAGTAAACAAAAGGGTAAAAATAATACTAAGTTAAACAGATTTCGATTCACGGCACGACAAAAAGGGCAAAAAAAATTTCTTTATTTTTTCTTCTTGGGGTAGCTTATGTTCTAGAGAGGTGAACAATGTTAATGCGACAAGTTTCTAAAGAAAATATCTGACATAAGCTTGATGACTTTTCAGCTTCCCGAACCTCTAATTCCAGAAAACCATAGCGGAAACTCCATAGCAATTATCACCGATAATAGAAAAACCCATTTTAACAAATTTGGTTCTTTTGAAAATCAATTACTTAGGTTTGCCGTGACTATACTAACTAAATTGGAGATGGATAACCTTAGCGCCAAATATAAATTTGCAAAAAATTTAAAAGAGACTCGGTCGGGCTTATGATTGTGGTTAATTTGACCGACTAACAAAATACTGGAATTTACTTACAGGACCATGGCCAGGATCGTAGGTTCCGGCTAATTTGGTCCGACCAATAGAATAGCTGAAATCTAAGTAAGGGACCACAGTTGGGGCTGTAGGCCCCGACTAATTTGACCAGACTTACAAAATACTGGAATTTGCGCAACGGGTCATGGCCGAGGTTGTAACCCCGGCTAATTTGACCCAAAAAACAAGATACTGGAATTTGCGTAAGGGACCATGGTCGGGGCTATAGGTCCCAACAATTTTTTTACGACCAATAAAATAACTGGAATATGTGTAAAGGACCACGGCCGGGGCTGTAGGCCTCGGCTAACTTCACCCGACCAAAGACATACTGGATTTTGCGCAAGGGATCACAATTGGGCTGTAGGCCCTGGTTAATTTGACCCGACCAACGAAATACTGGAATTTGCGTAAGAGACTACAACCGACACTGTAGGTCCCAACTAATTTGACCCGAACAATAAAATACTAGAATTTACGTAATGGACCAGGACCCGACCAAGAAAATACTTGAATTTGCGTAAGGGACCACGGCCGAGGCTGTAAGCCCCGGCTAATTTCATCTGACCAACAATATATCGGGGTCGAAAGCCCCGCCTGATCTACAGGATCAACAGCCGGGCTAATTTGACCTGACCAACAAAACACCAGGGCATGATTAAGAGTCCACTACACCCCCGACTAATTTGGCCCGACCAACAAAACACTAAAGCATGCTTAAGAGCCCACGGTCGGGGCTGTAAGCCCCGGCTAATTTGGCCAGACCAACAAAACACTAAGACATGCTTAAGAGGCCACGACTAATTTAGCCTGACCAACAAAACACTAGGGTGGCAGGCCCTAACTAACTTATAGGCTCGATTTTTTATAGTTCTAATCTAATCAGTTTTGTTAATGACTAAAATTTTGTGGGAATACTGACCAGACGGCCAAACAACAACAAATATATATATATATATATCTGGTACTTTTACCTCATATCTAAAGATTTTGTTTAGGTTGGCTTGAATTTTTTTCGTTCGTCATTCCTTTTTTAAAAAGGTTTAAATCATCAATTAAAACATTAATAAGGAAAAAAATGATAATTTATACGAAAATTAATTAGATTCGACAAAGAGGGCGATAATTATTAGATAATCTTAGAAATTAATTAGATTCAACAAAGCGAGGGCGATAATCTTATAATCCTGATTTCATGCTTAGTAGTATTCTTAAGGATAAATATTATCCAAATTTTAATTTCCTTAATGTTTTTTTGTCCTAAAGTATCCTCTTGAACTAGGATACATTATTTACTATTAAAAAGTTTATCAGGCCTTTTATTACGTGGATTGGGGAAGAAGGTATATTCATTGACCCCTAGTGTAACAGATGGATCCCCTCTTTAGAAGTTGTTACTCCAAATCTATTGGTCCCTCCTGATTTATCTCTCAAAGTATGTGACTTTACTAATCATGGTACCAGGACTTGGGATGTTAGTAAAACCTATAGTTGAATTTGATAATAACTTTATAGAGAGGATTATCTCTATTCCCTTAAACCAATAGTGTACTCCAAATAGAAGGTGGGGAGCTTTCAATAAATGAAAGATTTATCTTACACATAGTTTGATTCAACAACTTTGATGGACCGTAAAATTACGCCTCCATAGCTATGCCCAACAGGCCAAAACTCCTCGATGCGCTACTCATTATCAAGTGATCGGGAACGTAAAGCTTCAAAGTTCACCAGGAAAATAGATGTTGATTTTCCATTGCAAACATGCTTCGCAAGCATGATGCCTTAAACATAACTTCCACACCGTTACAACTTACCCTTATTTTACGAAGGGTACAAGGCCATAAAGGTTAATATTGATGTATATAACTAACTTCCGAGTCCTGTCCAAGCATAAGGCATGCCTTGGATTATCACATAAGCCAGTGCAAGCCTACTTTCATCGTCCTTGTACTTTGCTTTGGCAGTGAGCTGAAAGCATGCCTTGATCCTACTCGTTCCAAGGGGGAATCATTCAGGATCATGTCAGTCTTTTGTTGCATCATACTTGTGATGCAAGTGCTATGCAAGCTCCCCTAACTTGCTTACCGATTAGCTTCCTTTCCTAGTCATGCCCAAATCATTATCGATGCAAGTTAATTTCTAATGACTTCATAGGAAGTATGGGCATCCAAGGACTAAAGTGCAATTACCTCATAAAGTATATATGGAAACAATAATTTCCTTCTTCGCTTTGCCGAGCTAGATGGTATGAGTAACCAAAATGTCGCAATCACCTCGAAATTAAATGATATGAGCGATAAAGTGCGACACTAATGCTGTAACTTATTGCGGCTCCCTACGTATCCTTCTCCGAACCTTGAAGGGATCAACATGAACCACAGTTCATCATCGTCAGTACTAGGAACTAAATCCAACTCACGTTGCAAGGCCATAGCCAAGTAAAGCATAGTTTGTATAATCCAAAGGGTCTTTCGCAAGATATGCATGAGATTGTAGGTAATTGATACCTCATTGGGTAAGAAGCGCGTCATAATGATGCTTTTGCGTCATATATGCTCTAACAGCCAAGATTTATAGCTTCAAGACGCATCTCCGCTTAATGCACCTTCAATCAACACCCTTTCCCTATATATGTCTTACTGATATTTTTACAAATAAGTTTTAGGGAGAATTTTTCAATAGGAGAAGTGTCACCTGTTTCTCCGAAAAGCCTCGTTCGTGATGCTTTCCTGCGTAAGGGGAATAAAGACAGTGATGCTTCCTTGAGTAATCTTCACAAGCTTGATATGAGGCTTCCTCAATGATGCATCTTTAAGCATGTGTCATGCGAACAGTGCGGTTGTTACAACAACATAGTCTAGATCGAGAAATGTATGAAACTTTTCTGAGGAATTTGTGATATATGAGAATTTATACCATATTCCTATCAATTCATTAATCTCATTCATGTGGCAGTTTATGAGGTGTGTAATGAGCTAATATTATGACTACTTCTATAATGGTAAGAATGATTTGATGATATTTTCCTTTACACTGAGCAACCTTTAACAAAGATATACGAAGGTTTTTTTTTTTTTTTTTTGAAAAATACTAGTTTTCACTAAAAAAAATGATGTTCTTTTACCTTTTCCCTAAAGTCTAACTTGTAGGGCTCATAGAGAAGGGATTTAGATTAATATTTAAAATATACATATTAACAATAACTTCGTTAGTGGACTTTATCTCAGTTTTTTCATTTTATCTAAGAAAACATGCCAGAGGGATTTAGGATACAAACAAATATACTGCAATCTACCAGGATCTCTTAAACTGTCATTATCAGTTTTGAGTGTACTTTTTTGTTCTTGACTGATAGTCATAATTTTATAATTAACTTACATCCTTCATCGTCAACCTTTATAGCGGTTTCTCTTGCCAAATCCAATTCTTCAAGAAGAGCATCAACCACTTATTAAAGTTTTCGGTTATAAATAAGAATATTACGTGTTCTGCTGAAGGACTCTTCTTCCTTTTATGAGTTTAGGTTGAAGTCACTTTTTAGGCTATCAAGTAATCTTTTAAGACTCGCAAATTTTTTAACTTTCATTGGTATCTAACAGTTGACTCTTGATCAGTAAGGATGTCAAGGATTTCTAGGCTTCTAACATAATCGAATATGGTGTATGTCTTCAATCACCAAATTGTAGTATGTAGGTTAGATCATTACAAACACAGAATATTAGGCCTTCCCATGTGTTTGACCAAACTCTAATACTAATTGGAAAAAACGAGGTTACAAAGTTCCCTACATATCTTTTGGGTTTTAAGCTATAAAGACACTCTGCTAATGATCTTACATAGATTATTATTCAGGTGCTTCTCAATTAATTATAAATCTTTGAAACTTATAATGCGGAAGGAAAAGTAAAGCAATAACACTAAAGATTTTGTTAACAAGAAAAACTGCAAGTGCATAAAAAATACGGGACCTAGTTTAGTTTTGATTACTCATTGAATCAAGCTACTACACTCTCGCATTTATCACATGCAATTTCTGTATAGTGTATGTGTAATACCCAGTTAGTCAATAAATATGAATTATTAACTGAAATCCATAATTTGTAGAGGTGTACTACGGGTGTAAAATCACTTGTCTATTATTAGATTGGTCGGTAGCCCTTATCGTGAAGTAGGATGGGGTTATAATATGTTTAGGTATTTACAAAACTTATAAACCTAGTTCGAGCGGGAGTAATCCAGGGATGGGTGACCTCCCGGGAAGTTTCTGCTGGATTACCGTAGCGATGCCCGTTGAAAACCCCACACTGTCGGATAACCGCAGTGGCTAAGTGGGGAAAGTATCGTAGGAGGGAAGAGTCATTACAGTATGTTACATGGAATATGCTAGAACTAAGTTACACCGCTTTAGCAGTTTTCATGCCCCTACATCCCATTACTAGAAAACGTACGTGAATCCTCTATCATATGTTCATTACTTCATAGAAGTTGATCACCAATATACCGAAAAAATTATCGCTACCCACCTCCAACTGTATGATTAAGATATCCTTTTAAATCATCAAATCGATATATTCAAATAAAAGTGTATGATTGGAAAACTCAGTTTGAATTACGAAAATACCTGAAACGTCTGAGATATAAGTCAACAGGTGACTCCTTGTTCTATAATCTACAAGTACAGGGGGTAAACCATCCAAACGACTTATAGTTACTCAATAATGGTCTCTCAGATCGAAATATGAAATTACGACAATGTGAATTCTACATTCAGTTTCGAACGGGGATGTAACATATTCTAGATTATTTTTCTTGACATTTTTTGAGCGGCCTTATAACAAAAGAGAATGACCTTAGGATAAACAAGAACTTAACATCGAAGAAAGTTCTATATAACCATCAAAGTAAAAGAAATTGAAATTGACATTCCAGTTTGTCTCTTACCTAAGCAGAGGTACTTGCAGGATTATTGATCTCAAAAGAAGACTTTCAAAACCGCTTCCCGACCTGAAGGTTCAAGAGAGAATAGGAAAACCCTCTATGCAACTTACTACATGAAACATGTAATTAATGGGTAGTTTGTATCTCTGCAAAGAGTCTCAATTTATAGTGTTCGACCAAGGGTATTAGCTTACGGATAAAGTTAACTCTGGTTTGTGTTTAACCTAAGTAATTTTTGAAAATACATACACTATTTTTGTATGTATATCTAGACATATATATAATTTAGCTATATTTTCTAGGATATGCAACCATGGATAACTCCTTGCACTGATGGAAAATATATTCCAATATGGCCACGGTACTCTTAGAATCTAAAAACTCCTTAATGTGTAGGATCTCCATTATATTTACCGACATTTATAGTTGCTTGCATATAATTGATTTCATTAATTATAGACACTAGTAATTGTGGAAATCACCGGGTGTAATAAGTTTAATAATCAATCTGAAGCATTTAGTTTCCTAAGTTAGTAATACAGAAAACTCTTACATAGTTTAAATATAACTTATTTCACTTAGTTGCCATTAATTTATCTACGTAACATACTTGACTCATCAAGATAAAAAAAACTCTTAAATAGAAGTGAGATCATATTCTAGTGTTGTTAACATAGCCAAAATTAGCTAAAAAGTACATGTAGAATTTCCAATCTTGAATGACGAAAGAATTGCTGAATTATGACAAAAAAGAATTAAATTACAATTTTAGGCCAATCAATTTTCGAAATCTTCACCTTGGCATTGTCCAAATCTACCATTAACATATTACATGCCAGTTTTCAGAAACAAGGTAAAGGATTTTCAAAACCTCAATAGTGAGCTATTGAATATATTTTTCTACAGATCAGTTTCCAAAAACAAGAGAACCAGTTTTCGAAGGCTTGGCAGAAAGCAATATGTTCGTAATTTTCAACTATTTTCGTAACATTAGCCGTAAGGACCTAACTTGCATCCTATATTAACTGGTCATTAGTTTATGAAATCTGAACAAGCTAATTTTTGAAAACTATACAATGAATATTAGAACAATAATCTCGTACTTTATTTCTTTGAAAATTTGATCAGTTCCAATGATCAAGCTTTTTTATATAAAAGTCACATAATCAAGATTTCGTACTCCAATAAATAGATGAATAAATAGAGAGGGAAGATAATCATATCAAGGAAATAAATCTTCGTCTACTAACCATATTTGAAGGAAATGTCTTCTTATGATCTCCAGTATTCGGTTTCTAAGGGTGACTCGAAGTATTCCGTCCCACACCTCAGAAACCTAAATTAACCTAAACCGAAGTTGACTCAGTAGTACGATTTCAAGCGTATAATTTTGACATCTAAATTTGAGAAATCTAGACTTGATATACTATAGCTTATGGGTTTCATCGAATGACATTAGATGTTCATCTCACGAAGAGTATGTTATATATGCATGCCTTAGTTCCATGTGCTTTTGCTACTATAGTTTGGCTTTATTTTAGTACGAATTACCTACAGGTACTAATATAATGGTCTAAGTTAATGGCAGGTCCATCCATTAACAAAATAAAAATTTGACCAATTTTTTTTTAGTTCCAGGTCCTATACACGTGCGGGATAGTTATGTACTTTTTAATATCTCCAAAATACCTCTTAGTGTAATATAATATAAACTTTGGATGACCATTTTTTCTTTTAGATCCGTTTATTTTTCTCTTTCCTCTCGCTTCTAGCAGAGACAATCGTTTTGTGTGTTTTTTTTTTCTTCATTTTCTCTCGTTTTGTATTGCAAAGAAGAGCTCTTCCGATGATTTTTTTTTCAAGGTTTAGATCGATTCGCGAATCCAAGCTCGATTCTTTGAATAAAGTTTTTGGCAGGTTGATTTTCTTACTGTTGATGTTATTCTAGGTTTTATGTTTTTATCAATTTTCTTCTAGTAATGTTTATTTTAGGGTTTCTAGTATCTAATCGTCTTATGGATGGTTGATTAGTTTTTGATCTCCATGCTTAATTGTTTATTTTATTTTTATGAAAATAGTTAAGATCTAGATGAAGAATCACGTTTTTTATTCATTTCGTCACTAGATTTGATTATATCAGTTTTATTTTGTTGGTTTTGGATTTGTTTCAGTTTGTTTTTGTGTATGAACCAACAGTACGTATCTGCAGTACTCATAAAAACCTAGTTTCGGAGACTTTTTTTTTAATTTGATTCAGAAGTACATATATGGAATATAGAAATAAAAGTGTTTCAATTTTGTTTTTGCATAGATTCATTAATTTCTTTTGACATGCATCATAGTTTTAGATTATGAATCGGAAGTACATATATGGCGTACTGGAAAAAAAATCTTTGATTTTTTTAGTTTTTTTTTTTAGTGTTATCATTTATTTTTTGTTTGATCCAGAAGTATATATATGAAATACTGAAATAAAAATGTTTCTATTCTGAGTTTTCATATTTACATTTATTACTGCTTTGATTTGTTATTTTTTGTTATATAGTTTAATCACTTTTATTATTTGATCCAGGAGTACATGTATGGAACACCAAATTAAAAGCGTTTCAGAAGTACATATACGTTATACTGAAAAATATTGCTTTTGATTTTGTTATTTTTTTTATAGTTTTCTCGCTTTTTTTGGTTGATCCAGAAGTACATATATGGAATACTGAAATAAAAGCGTTTCAGAGTACATATATGACGTACTGAAAAATACTGCAGTTCATATATGGCAAACTGAAAAAGTATTGCTTTTAATGTTGTTAATTTTTATAGTTTTATTACTTTTTTTGTTTGATCCAGAAGTATACATATGGAATACTGAAATACAAGAGTTTCAGAAGTACATATATTGCATACTGAAAAATACTATAGTACGTATATCGCATACCAAAGAGTATTGCTTCGAATTTTTTTTATAGTTTTATCACTTTTTTTGTTTGATCCAGAAGTACATATATGGAATACTGAAATAAAAGTGTTCAATTTTGTTTTTTTCATAGATTTATTTACTTATTTTGGACATTAGATTGATTTTTAGATTATGAATCGGAAGTACATATATGGCATACTGAAAATACTGGTTGATTTTGTTATTTTTTATAGTTTTATCTTCTTCTTTTTTTATTCAGAAGTACATATATGGAATACTAAAATAAAAGTGCTTTATCTTCTTCTTTTCATAGATTCATTACTTGTTTTTGACATGCAGTTGACTTTTAGATTATGAATCAGCAGTACATATATGGCATACTAAAAAAATACATCTTTGATTTGGTTTTGGTTTCTCTGAAATCGATTTGCCAACGTTATAGCCTAATAAATGTTGAACCTTTTTTCGCAGGTGATGTTTGTATGGGAAATGAAGGGAGAAATGGGATCGTGGGATAGAAATCTAAACCTAATTTTGTTATTTTTTTAAATAGTTTTATCACTCTTTTTATATAATCCAGAAGTACATATATGGAATACTGAAATAAAAGTGTTATGGTTCTTTTTTTTCCATAGATTCGTTACTTGTTTTTGACATACAGTTGATTTTTAGATTGTGAATCAACAGTACATATATATTTATTTATTTTCGAAAAGGAGGATTAAACATAATTCATTCCATGGAACCTTTCCTGCCTCGTTGTAACGAGGAAGAGTGTTGATTACAGTTGCATTCCTTAATCGGAATTCTAAATTGTTTAAAAGGGTTCTAAGATTTTCCTCTGTCCAATATTTGGTGATACCAAATCTATTACAAAAAGTAGCAATATGGGTTGCTTGAGCTATTTCAAATCTATTTTTCAGGATGAAACCGTGCACTTTAAAGTTTATGCAATTGTTAGCATTGTAGCCAAAATCTTCACTAATCTTGAATTTAAATTCTCTAGCTTTCACATACATTCCCTCCAACAACTTGAGAATAGGCTCGGAGTCGCTTAGTAAAATGATGTTGTGACCATTCCATTGTGATGCCCATTAAAAAGCAGCTTCTGCTCCCTTTACTTTGAGCTCTTCTTTAGTTCTGCAATCAGCATGCACTCCCCATGCTTCTTTTGGGGTACCTGAAAAGTTATGAAGAGTCAGACCCACACTGGAAGTAGTAGTAGGGATCACCATCATCATTGAAATAGCAATGTTTATAGTTACTGACATGAATTTCTTATCGTCATTGGGATCATTTGTTGTTATCATTAAGTTATCATCATTCACAAGGTTATAATACAAAGATTGCATTGTGTTATAATTTGCACTGTTAACATTTATGAGACTATTAATATACTTGACAATTGTTTTTGCTGTTTCAGCGCTATTCTGTTTGTTTTTCTGAAATACAAGAATGCACCTTGCTTTCCAAACGTGCCAAATGACAATGCTACAGAAAATAGCCCATTCCATAACATTCCCATTTCTATCCTGATTGTTATACATGTCGTTTAGCCAATCATGAAAGTTGTTTGTTCCATTAACAACAAAACGCATGTCAAAATTTAAATGCATCCAAACTTGAGAAACAAAGTTATACTGCAAGAATAGATGTGTAATACTTTCATCTCCATTATTACATAATTTACAGGAAGTATTTGTGTTTGGCAATATGGATGCCACTCTCATACTATTCGGAAGTATGGAATGAGCTGCCTTCCAAACAAACATTTTAACAACAGGGGTTACCTTCATATTCCAAATTTTGCTCCAATCCATATTTTCAGGGCCTATAGAATTTATAGAGTTGTACAAGGATTTAACAGAAAAGGTACCTGAGTTGTTTAGGGTCCATCGAGGTTAATCTGTCCTACTTGTAGTAGGTATTTGAATACTCAAGATGATATTAATAATATCCTGATTAAAACAGATAACTAACTTGGTTAAGTCCCAAGTTTTCTGAGAAGTTATCAGTTGGTTCACCTTCACGAAATTTTGAGCTTCCACACTATGCTTGGCTAAGGGAGGTTTGACATTAGGGATCATCCCATATGTCTATACTCTCACCATTACCAAATATCCACATACAATTTTTATTTATCTGATTGATGCCTGTTAAAATTCCTTTCCAAATCCAGCTATATTTTTGTTTAGGTTTAGACTTAACGTGTAAAATATCACAATTAGGATAATGTTTAGCTTTCAAGATAGTGGCACAAAGAGAATTTGGGTTTTCTTTGAGTCTCCATCTCATTTTAGCTATCATAGCAAGATTAAAATGTTTCATATTCTGGAGGCTTAATCCTCTTTCACTAATGGGTTTACAAATGGAATCATAATTTATTAGGTACACTCCTTTCTTCCCATTTTCATTCAAACCATGTTCATTTTTCCCCCACCAAAAATTTCTTTGGAGTTTAGTTATAGTTTTATAAAATTTCACTGGAATTTTAAAGCAGTTCATTTGATAACACACAAAGAAGACGTGGCATTTTTTACCACTACTATCCTACCAGTAGTATTAAGGTCCTTCCTATCCCAACTTAGTAGTCTGTTTTTCATCTTGTCGATCAGTGGCTCAAAACACTTAATTTTGGATCTGTTTGTAAAAAGTGGGGAGCCTAAATATTTATCGTTAAGAGGAATTTCTTGGACCCCTTAAACATCCGTGACCTCTTTTCTAATATTAAGAGTAGTTTTAGTGCTAAAGAAAACCTCTGACTTGATCAAATTTATCAATTGACCTGAGGCAGTGCCAAAATCAGTAAAAAGTTGGACTAAGTTTTGACTAGTTGTGACATTAGCATCACAGAAAATTAGACAGTCATCAGCGAACAATAAATGGCTAACAGTAGGTGCATTGGGAGAGATTTAATACCTTTTATTTCCCCTGAGTGTTCAGCATTCATGATGGTCCTCGAGAGGGCTTCCATGCAAAACAGAAACAAATAAGGTGACATTGGGTCTCCCTTTCTCAATCCTCTAGTAGGCTTGAATAAACCAGTAGGAGACCCATTAATCAAAACAGCTAGAGTAGTTTTAGAGATACATTCATGAATTAAGTTACACCATTTTTCACTAAATCCTTTTTTTTTTCAAAATTTGGATTAAGAATGACCACTCTACTCTGTCAAAAGATTTTGACATATCAATCTTAATTCCCATCAGACTATTTTTACCTTTCTTGTTTCTCATCTTATGGATTAGTTCATGGGCTATAGTTATATTATCTGAAATCCGCCTTCCCGGGATGAACGCAGACTGGTAAGGGGAAATTATTTTATCTAACAAGCCTTTCATTCTTCCAGCCATTATCTTAGAAATGATTTTATAAGAGGTATTAACTAGAGCTATAGGTCTAAATTCAGCAAGAGTGGTGGGGTTTAGGGTTTTGGGAATTAAGGGGATGAATGAGGCATTCATCTCTTTAGAGTTATAGCCAGTCTCAAAGAAGGCTTGGATCATACGAGTTAAGTCGGGCCCAATTATTTCCCAACTTTGTTAAAAAAAAAGTAGGAGGAAAACCATCTAGGCCCGGACTTTTGTCTGGTTCCATAGAGAAAACAATGTTTTTGATTTCAATCATATTAGGAGTAGCACATAACATTTTATTATCTTCGTCATTTAAACAATTAGGAATCAAATCTATCATGCTCATATCAACAATAGGATTAACAGTTGTAGCAATAGAATGAAAGTGACCAGTTATACAATTTGCTATTTCATCTCTAGTGTTCACCCACTCTCCATTAGTTTTCTGGATTGTCTCTATTCTGTTTCTTCTATATATATTTTTTGCCTTGCTATGAAAATACTTGGTGTTTCTATCTCCTAGAGCCAAATCTTGGTCCCTACTCTTAACTTTCTGGAAGTTCTCCTGGATAGCATACCACTTATTAGATAGTTCGGTAGTCATCTTAGCAAGGTCCATAGCCTTATCCCTATAAGAGTGTCTCCAATTTATTTGGTCTAGATTTTTCTTTTGATAAAATCTGTGTTATATCTAATGTTGCCAAAAGTTGTTTTATTCATAGACCAAGGTTTTTTTTCATAGATGATAGTTTTTTTGTCATAACAAAAGCATGGGACCCCTGAATCCTAGTATTCCAACAGTCTTGAATGAGAGGTTTACAATCTTCATGTTTCATCCAATCAGCAATATATTTAAAGGGAGTAGCTCTATCATTCCAAGGGTTATGAGTGTTTAAACAAATAGGAACATGATCAGAAGTTATCCTACCTAAATGTCTTATGAAAGAATTAGAAAATGATATGTTCCAAAAGGAATTCACTAAGGCCCTGTCTAGTCTTTCTTCTATAAAGTTATCATCAAATCTCCTATTATTCCATGTAAAAGTATAACCTATAAATCCTAGGTCCATCAAGCCACATTTGCTAATAATATTGTTAAAAGTTCTCGCTTTTGATTTATTAAAAGGAAATATACTTTTTTTTTATGAAGAACTACATTACAATCTAGGACAATCCAGGGAAAATAAACTGTCCTTGCTAGTTGCTGAACAATGTTCTAGGAATCAATTTTTTCTCTAGTATACGAACTGTCGTAAAAACAAGTCAAGCATCCACTTAAGTCTGTTGTTACAAGCTTGGATAATCACATTTACATAGTTATGGTTGTGGTCAATTATATCTAAATTCATGTTATCCTTCCAAATCAGGCATAGACCACCAGCTGCACCCCTTGGCGAGACAAGCCAATAGTTAATGACGTTTATTCTCCTAAGTATCTTATGGATAGCCACATTTTGTTGTTTGGTTTCAGACAAGAATAATATTTACGGGTTATTATTATTCAGAATATCCTTAAGGATGTTAACCTTTCCAGGTTTCCCTAAACAGTGGCAGTTCCAAGCAATGACACTAATTGAAAAAGCGGGAGTCTAACAACCACACCCAATATTTCGCTTAACAATCTGTATGGACTAACTCCAATATACTTTTAAGAGAATCAGCTAGACATTCAGACTCAATCTTAAGAAAAGTATATCAAAGAGTTATATCTCAATTTCTCAATTCAATCCGCAATCAAACAAATAGGAATTTGTGAGCCCGATTGAATATAAAAAATAACTTGGACGGTATAAAAAACCAATATCCAAGTGTCAATCAATTTAATCAACAACCAAAGGTTGGATTACCAATTGATTTAACTTACGCACAACCTGTGATATTTAAATTATATAGAAAATATAATGCGGAAAAGAAATAACATAGACACCATAAGTTTTGTTAACGAGGAAACCGTAAATGCAGAAAAACCCCGGGACCTAGTCCAGATTTGAACACCACACTGTATTAAGCCGCTACAGACACTAACCTACTCCAAGTTAACTTCGGACTGGAATGTAGTTGACCCCTAACCAATATCACACTGATTAATGTACAGTCATGTTCCTTACGCCTCTAGAACCACATTGGATTCTGCGCACTTGATTCCCTTAGCTGATCTCACTCACAACTAAGAGTTGCTACGACCCAAAGTCGAAGACTTGATAAACCAATCTGTCTCACACAGAAAAGTCTATTGAATAGATAAATCTGTCTCCCAAAGATATACCTATGAGTATTGTTACTTTTTTTGATAAATCAAGGTGAAAAGGAACCAATTGATATACCAGACTTATATTCCTGAAGAACAGCCTAGAAATATCAATCACCTCACAATAATCTGAAACGTATGGTAGCGAAACAAGATATTGTGGAATCACAAACGATGAGACGAAGATGTTTGTGACTACTTTTTATCTTTCCTATCGGAGAATAAATCTCGAGAAAATCTTAGAGAAGATAGTACTCAATACGATAGAAAACAATAAGATCAGAACACGCAACTACAGAGAAAATAGTTGGGTCTGGCTTCACAATCCCAATGAAATCTTCATGTCGTTAACCTACATGGTTTCGTGAAAAACCTAAGGTTAAAGGAGAATCGACTCTAGTCGCAACTAGTATCACATAGGAGGTGTGGGGATTAAGTTTCCCAGTTGCTAGAGTTCTCCTTTATATAGTCTTCAAATCAGGGTTTGCAATCAATGTTACCTTGGTAACAAAGCATTCAATATTCACCGTTAGATGAAAACCTGATTAGACTCAAGCTAATATATATCTTTCAATCGTTAGATCGAACTTAGCTTGTTACACACAAATGAAAAGTGTCTTCATTTAGATATGAGTAACCTAAACGTGTGCACCTTTGTTGGCTCAACAATAGTTAACCGGAGTTAGCCATATGAACACTTTCATATCAACCTTATTCATCTTAACCATAACTAGTTCAAATGACTCAATGAAACTAGTTCTAGAGTTGTTCAATTGCTTATATTCCCGTAGAAGTATACAAGACACAATTGAAGCAAAATCGATTTTGATTCACTCGAATCAATTCATGAACATTATAGCCACGGTTTGCAAAAGATTGCATTCCTTATTATATAAATGTATTAGTTCATGAACAAACCGATTTTAGAACATAACCCACTCAAGTATGTAAATGGGTACGCATACCTAAGTGGCAGGACTAAGTTTGGATTTGCCAGTACGCGAACTGGTACGCATACCACCAAACTCAGTAGAGTCCCGGAACTTGAACCTCACGCCAGTTGATAGGTGTCTAAAACACCTAGATATTTATCTATAGTTTATGATTTCTTTGCGAATTTTCTTGTAAATTATGTATCTTATGTTTACTTTAGAGTTTATCAGGTAATTTAGAGTCATTCGGAGCAAAAGAAGAAGAAAACGTTCATTTTGAGCGATAAAGGGCAGAAGCCTCATTTCGACCAATTGCTTCTGGGAGCTGATAGACGCATTTATGTGTCTATTTTCATCTCTATTGTGTATAATG
>JAJJMB010012831.1:369470-446809 GCA_023531105.1 Papaver atlanticum
AACGAACTTTACTCACCACTTTCACTACAACTTTAAAATCACATCAGGAGCTCGGCCAAGGATAAGGGGCTACCATGGGAATCACCGATTGAAGTCACAATTTACTAAGGGGAAGCCAAACTATAAGGGTTATCACTGTTGGTTGCATGTATGGAATTGCTGGGTGTCAATATAAATCCTCATTCCTACCAACACCTAAAATTGAGAGGATTTGTCCATCTCTCGATCATTGTACCTGAAATTGAGAAGAAGCCATGGCGTCTGCTTCTGAACTTGAATCCAAGAAGAAAAGGGAGATTTTAATGGTAGGAATTGTGAGATAGTGAAGCTGTTAGTCATTAGGGTTTGATGAATTGAGGTGATTAAGAAGAGAAGATGAAGTTCAGTTCTGAACCGAGAGGAGATTGAGATGTAGTTTTGAGATCTCTTGTAGATTTGAGCGGATGGGTTTGATTCTTAGATGGGTTTTTGCCAAGAAGATATGGCAGAGAATGAGATTGGGATTTATCTAGTGCTGGAGAAATTAGGGTTTGGTGGATTGAAGGTGAATCCGAGGTTTAAATGAAGATGATGATTCAGAGTATGAAGGCTGTGCTCGAATTGCAGAAGAAGATAATGGTGGTAATAGTGACTGGTTATGGTTCAGTGGGGTTTTGAGTTGGTGGTTACCAGAAATTGCAAATGAAGAAGAATTTGGGAGCTGTTCAATAGGTTCAGTTGAAGAAAGTTGCAGGTTTGATATTGATGAAGCTGATGTTGCAGTTGCAGTAGATGCTGAAGTGCAAGTGTTGCAGTTGTGAACTGGAATAAAGGCATTTGAGCAGCTGGATATGGTGCTGCTGTGTATGAGAAACTGCAGATGCAGGAGAAGCTGCAGTTGGAGATGGTTCTTGGCATGGATCAGACGCTGTAAAGAGATGCAAGCTGGTGATGATTATTTAGGAGCAACGGTGTTGGAATTGGTACAGGCAAGAAGCTACAGAAGTAATGGAATTGAAGTGGTGAATGGATTACAGGGAGCAGGTGATGTTGATTTCAAGGCTGGTGCTGTTATTGCAGCAGCTTGATTTACAAGATGGCTGTGAATTGCAATGCAGGGAAGCTACAGGATTGAGGAGCTGCAACTGGTGGTGAGTGGAGGAATCTGATGCTGCCAGGGACTAGGTGATAGGGGTTGAACTGGTGGTGATGCTGAGAAATTGTATGAGAATGGAGAAATTGAGCTGCAGACGAAGAACAGATGGGTTCCAGTGATTTTGAGATTGAACTGGCAGTGAGATACAGAAGTGTGTGCCTGAGATGGAGCTATGAACTGATGCTGCAATGAGAAGGAGATGAAGAGCCTCAACTGGAACCTGAGATGAATGGGTTTGATTTGTTGTGTGCAGTGAATTGAACAAGCTTTCTGATGCAGGGGAGCTGTAATGGAGTAGTTTTGGTGGTGGCAGTGGCTAGAATGAACTGTTGCTGCTGATTGTGGGTACTGAGTTGCAGATGGACAGCGCTGGAGCTGACCTGCAATGCAGAGAGGGGTTAGCTGCTATTGAAGCAACAGAAGAGAAGAGGAATTTCTTGGAGCCGAAATGAGGCAGTGGCACTGGAGAAAATACAGTGTTGGTGGTTATGAAGCTACAGATGTTGTTGGGATGATATGAGCTTAATTAAGCTGGATTTGCAAAGAAGTGTTGCAGCTGAAGTGGTGAATGGTTTGCAGGATATGGAGCTGTGATGAGTGCGCTGCAAAGGGAAGTGTTGGCAAGGCTGTGAAGAGCAAAGAATGAATGAGAATGCAGGTGTTGAATTGTTGCTGCCAATGACTGCTAGAAGCAAGCAATGAAGCTAACTGGTGGCTACTTATGATGCAGTGGGTTTGAAATAAATGAGTGTGAATGATAGAATGAGAGTTGGCCAGAACATGTTTTAAAATGTCACAGAAACTGTGCGAAAACGCAGCAAGAATGGCGAGCCGGTGAGCATAGACCGGGATGCCGGATTTCTGAGATTAGAGCATGAATCATAAAGTTTGAGTCAATCATAAAGGTAGAACGAGTCAGATGCGAAAGTTGACGGTTGGATATATGAGTTTGGAGTTGAGCTCTTGGGCACGTTTCCGCAAGAACAAGGAATTGGCTTAGATGATTTCTGTGAATGTATGGACTGCAGAGAAGGAGAGTTGAGTTGCTGGAAGTATATGATTCCCTTATGACAGCTTCAGTAGCCGGTGACAAGTTCAGGTAGCCAGAGACAGTTTCCGGTGCCGAATTCCGACAACAGTGACCGGATTCCGGTGATGACGTCAGCAATTCGGCGACCCAGTTTTGGACCCAGAATTTCTAGAAGAGATGTTTTAACACGTGGACTATTTGGAGATTGGACCTAATCTTAGAAGTTGGAGAAAAGCTACAAAAGAGAGTCTTCTACAACTTTGAGAGATCACGTATTTTACTTGGAACTTTTGGAGAGAGCGGCGACTAGGGTTTGCTTTCATTATTTTTCATCTTTTTCATTTTATTATTGATTATGATGAACTCAAAAGCTATGAGTAGCTAAATACATAATATTGGTTAAGGGTTTAAATTTGATTTCTCAACATGATATTTGATTCGATGCATTAGTTTTTTCTCAACTTTATTGTTTATGATTCATTATTAATATTGTCATATGATTTGATTGCTTGTTTGGTTGAGTCCGGAATCAATTGGATTTGCATTCATCTCTATTGCTAGATTAGGATTTTCAATACGAAAAAGTTGTCAATTCCTGATTGCAAGTAGCATAGTGTAGTTATTACTCGTAGTGATACATCTTTATAATTACATATGAATCATAACCTTTGTTAAAACGGATTAGTGCTTTAACACGTTCGTTTGCATTGATTAGTCTTATTTCATATAACTTATTGCTCTTAGGGAGTTAAACTTAATTGTGCTTTTACACTTTAGGTTGCTTTCTAGGTAGAATTCACATGTGCATCTTTTAATGTGTTTGTGATAAAATCAGGAAATTAGCGGGATATACTTGTGATCAAGATATCCTAGGACTTTTAATAAAAGAGAGATTAAATTATCAATTCTAGTCATTGATGAAAATACATGTTTGTGAATGATACAACCCATTGACAAATATCTTCCTCTTATTGATTACTTATATTATTTTATTGCTTTCAATTATTTTTATTGCTTTGCTAAAACGAAAATTCCCCCTTGGTTACTACGAAACTGAAACTTTATATCATCCTTGAAAAACTCAAGTGAATTATTCACCTCTTTTATATCATGGTCCTCTATCAAATCTTGCAACCGTTCTTCGTCCGTTTCTGCCTCAACCAAAGTCTCGACATCAACATCATTATTACAATCCTTTGCAAGCTCAATTGGGTCTTCCACAACATTGGTCATAACGGTCACATTCTCAACACATTCTTCTTTATTAGGCTCAAACCTTGTTACAAGGAAATTCTGCAAAACACTAGTTTCATCATACTCATATACCTTTTGAATAGGTGCTTGATCATTATAAAGATCAAGAGTTGAGTCAACTTCACTAATGTCATCAAATATCTCCAAAGGTTGGTCATTTTCAACACAATCATCTTCATTTTCAGACTCACCATAATAAGAATCTTCATCGGTTTCCCATCCTTTATCCGAACGTCTTTTAAATTTAGTTGAGTGAGAAAGTGAAATTATTTTTGACGCATACGACAGCGATCACTAGTACGTGTACCGGTATGCGTACTTAGTTCCTGGACCTTTATTAAACCAATCAGTATGCATACTGGTATGCATACCATGGTTCCCGGACTTGGACTACACATATGAAAGTACGCATACTGTGCTTATATCCAATTGTTCTAAACTCCCATTTCAATTGATCGAATGATCAATAAGAAACATTTCGAGTCTACATCAAATGACTGTCTCACAAAAATCATGTAAGATGTTACCAAGCGATTTTCACATTATCATCTTTTGACTTTCTTCAAGGATATAAGATGAAATTGGTTAAAGAGAAAGCTTACCAACACATATTTCGAGAAATATGTAAGCGAGTTAAACTCAACTCGAAATATCAAATGTGTATAATTGAAGTCTATATAGTTATACCACTTTTGTCTCAAATAGGAGATAGAGTAGATAGACTTTTGAGTGATAGATGATTTCAAGTCTCCACATACCTTTTGTTGATGAAGTTCCACAAGCTCCCCTTAGTAGTTCTTCGTCTTTGATCGATGAATGCCGTGAAGTCTAATGCTCAACTACACTTTATATCCTAATCCGAGACTTAGCTATAAGTAGACTAGAATTTAAGACTTATAGTTTTGGCAACTAAACTTGACAACAAGCTTGAGATAGCAACGCTTGCGAGTTCGGACGAGCAGTGCTCTAACAATCTCCCCCTTTGTCAATTTTAGTGACAAAACTATCAATACATATGGATTACGAAATAAATAAACTTTGTAGCTATCAATCCAAATGCTTGATCTCCTTGGTTCAACATTACTCGAAATCTTCGTCACTTCCAAGTACTCCAATGATTCTGAATGTGTTCAGCTCAACATCATAGTTGTTGAAGATCAGTAATTATAACAATGAGAAAACAGTGTATCACAATTTTGATAACAATACTATGGTGATATGTATCACTCCCCTTTAGTCAATACTTCATCTCACATGAAAACCACTCCCCCTTACATAATTATCCGTAAACCATGCGTATTTGTAGTGTGAACTACACATTAATTCTCCCCCTTTTTGTCAATATAAAATGGCAAAGGTACGAAAACTAGTAGGATCCTAATGAAATTCTCATGGAGATACTTCATGACCAAAAGAAAACATATCAACTTTGTTTAGATGCAATCATTTAGCCGAAACTAAATGCATTCATCAAGGAGTTAATAGAGATACAAGAAAACTCCTATAATATTCCACAGCTGCACTCCCCACAAAGATTTGGCAATTAAGCACAAGTTCAATTAAGAACTCTCCCCCATAAAATGTCATTCCCGAAAGAACAACAAGAGCGACCTTACTTTTACAAGAAAAGAAGGATTTCTTTGGACATTAACAAACAAAATGAAACATGAATTTGTATCCAAAATACTCAATTAAATTAACCACAAGAGAACCCATGATTCATTTAATTGGAAATGCTCGACATAAGAAAACTTACGGGGCCGCACAGTATATACACAAAGATGTGGATCAGGGAAAGACCAATATTGCGGAATAATTAAAGATTCATTCTATTTTTCATCAATATTTGCATAAAGACATATAATAGACTTAATCTTTGCGATCAAAAGTTCATGTTATCTTCATCAATATTTGCATAATGACATAATAAGCTTAACTTTTGACATATATGGGACAATCATAGTTCACGGACGCAAACACACATATCCCATAACAAGTTGCAATATATGAAACCATAAAGATTAATAGTTTAATACTGCATAATCATCTTCCAAATAAACTTTAGAATTTAAATAAATAAATCTAAAAACATTGCAAGATTAAAATCATTTGCAATAGCTATGTATACTCACAATAATGGCTATTCCAAACCCTAGTTATATATCCTTCTTAAAACACAAGAATAAATTCTCATAAGAAGTTTCCTAGACAAAAAGAAAAATAACTCCTAAGAAGAACGCAACCGAGAGTCATCAGACATGACCAGCAACCAGAGATCGAACACAAACAAGTTCATCAGTTTCTTTCTTCAGTTCGTTTTTCAGAAATTCAAGGTTCTTTGTTGCAATTCCAAGTTGTTCACGTACGACTTCAAAATCTCGAAGAAGATTTCCAGCCAATTGAGATGACATCTGAACTGGAAGTTTGTTTTCATGATCAACAACATGATAGCAAGTTATGCAAACATGGTTCTAATGAAACTCAATAACCTTGCCCTTTTCAACTTTGCCTTCCTTTTTGCATCCATCCATTGTGTACACCACAAAGATTTTCTTTGACGTTACGGAACGTGTATGTATCAATAGAAGAGGAAAATCGTGATACTATATACGAGTGCTTCATAGAGAAACCCTAGGGTTACTCGTTTACGTTCGGTAAGGGTCGGGTGCACGTACGCTCATGGTTGCGAACCAGGTTCAAATCCAAAAGAGTAATGTAGCCTAATTTAGAAGTAGTTTTGATAAAAATCAAAGACAATTTCTAAACATTTTTACAGACAATCTTAGCTCAAAAGAACATAAGATAATTATTGATAAACAACAACTCACCCGTCAATGGGAAGAACACAAGAGTTTTCAAGGTAAGCACTAAAGAGAACATTCTCAAGAGTTATTGATCAAATATATTACAATATGTAATAATATACTAGAGCAGGGCTCAATAGTAAGATGATCATTTTAACAAAAAAAAAAGTAATAATAATAACAATAAAAATACAACAAAGACCACTTTCTCAAGACAAACGAATTTCTTGAGAATTATGAGCATCCTTACACAGTTTCAAAGAGGATGCTCTTTTGAGTAGTCAAGTTGTATTTTGATGAGCATATTGCTCATCAAGGATATTGACATTTTCCCTTTTTCTTTCTTGACGATCTTCGGAAGAAACAAAAGGGTTAGTCAAAAGAGAATTAACAAGAGGAGGACAGGAGATACCTAAAACTGCCGTTTTCCTTGCTTTTTTAATAATGCGTTTGAGTCTATTTATACTTTCCTTGAGCTCCGAGACAAGATTATTGATGTGAATATAATATGGAGCAGACATTTTCGATTCAAGAATTTCTTCAGTGAGAGGCACGGAGTTTGAACATTTCTTCTTCCTTCAATGACTTTTTCTCTTCACATAGTAATTTGAAGAGTCAGTTGTCCATATGACATTCTTCTCTTTATAATTGTAAACAGGTTTTGTGTCATATTTACAATCAAGAATTGGCTCATCACAACAGTTTTCTTGATTGCAGACAAGACCTTTTACTCCAGCAAAATGAGAAGCAGGTTTGATTACTTCTTTAGACATCCATACAAGAATGTTATGAAGTTTTTAATTCCGTAGTCGAAAACGACATCTCCTTTTAAGGTGATCTTTGTTCCCGCAATAATAACAGTTGTAGGGAATGTTTTTTACTGTTCTCATGTGAGCTATTTTCGAAGGTGGGCAATCTTTGGTCATTGGAACATCAGCTACTGAAGGAGGTTTTTTACTTTTGATGTCAGTGAAATTTTCACTTAGAAACTTGTCATTAGCACAGACAAAATTGATCTTACTAGTACTAGGAACGTCTATTCCTTTATAGCCTAGACCACGTGTATCACGATATTCTTAACATGCTCCCAGCATAGTGGATAATTTTATAGAGATGGCATTGAATCTTTTCAGATTTTCTTCCAGTGATTTAACCTTATCAAGAGCAGCAGCTAGATCAGCCTCCAATTGTTTTTCTCTGGCGAGAAAGCTGATTTCTTGGTCGTTAAAACATTTTTGTTGAGTATCATAACTTACTTCAGTTTCTGCAAGTCTTTTTTTCAACACAAAGAGATTTCGACGAAGACTATCACATTCAGAATTTTTTGAACGCACATCTTCTTCACGGTCTTTAAGAATAGATTGTTAGAGTTTGTAACCACAATCATATCCCTTAAAGAGTTTTCTCAATTTCCTGTTTTCTTGACAGAGAGGTGTCAAATATTCATCCAAGCAAGTTGTTGACTTCTTTTTCTTTATGATATGGTCAAAGACCTTGATATATTGTGAGACTTCCTCATCAACTACTTGTCCCTCTTCTGAATCACTTTTATCTGAAAGATCATCCAACTGTTCATCTAGGCTTTTTTCCAAGTCCAACACAGTTTCAGTCGATGGAGAAGATATGAGAGATTTATCAGGAGACTCAAAAATTTGAACCAAATCAGAGTGCTTCTGAACTGTTGTTGCATTGTCAAAGATAACACTACTGTCCATAGAGTCAGATCGCTACAAACACAGACTTATGAGGTCTTAAACGTGTTTGCCTACTCTGATACCAATTGAAAAGGCGGGGGTCTAACAACGACACCCAATATTTAGCAATCTGTATGGACTAACTCCAATATACTTTTAAGAGAATCAACTAGACAGTCAGATTAATTCTTAAGAAAAGTATATCAAAGAGTTATATCTCAATTTCTCAATTCAATCCGCCATCAAACAAATAGGAATTTGCGAGCCTAATTGAATATAAGAAATAATTGGACGGTATCAAAAACCAATATCCAAGTTTCAATCAATTTAATCAACAACCAAAGGTTGGATTCCCAATTGATTTAACTTACGCACAACCTGTGATATGTCCATTATATAGAAAATATAATGCGGAAAAGAAATAACACAGACACCAGAAGTTTTGTTAACGAGGAAACCGCAAATAAAGAAAAACCCTGGGACCTAGTCCAGATTTGCACACTGTTTTAAGCCGCTACAGACACTAGCCTACTCCAAGTTAACTTCAGACTGGAATGTAGTTGAGCCCTAACAATCTCACACTGATTAAGGTACAGTCGCGTTCCTTACGCCTATAGAACCACGTCGGATTCTGCGCACTTGATTCCCTTAGTTGATCTCACCCACAATTAAGAGTTGCTACGAACCAAAGTCGAAGACTTGATAAACCAATCTGTCTCACACAAAAAAGTCTATTGAATAGATAAATCTGTCTCCCACATATATACCTATGAGTTTTGTTCCATATTTTGATAAATCAAGGTTAACAGGAACCAATTGATATACCGGACTTATATTCCCAAAGAACAGACTAGAAATATCAATCACCTCACAATAATCTTAATCGTATGGTAGCGAAACAAGATATTGTGGAATCACAAACGATGAGACGAAGATGTTTGTGACTACTTTTTATCTTGCCTATCGGAGAATAAATCTCGAGCAAATCTTAGAGAAGATAGTACTCAATACGATAGAAAACAGCAAGATCAGAACACACAACTACAGATAAAATAGTTGGGTCTGGCTTCACAATCCCAATGAAGTCTTCAAGTCGTTAACCTACAGGGTTTTGTGAAAAACCTAAGGTTAAAGTATCACACAGGAGGTGAAAAACCTAAGAATCGACTCTAGTCGCAACTAGTATCACACAGGAGGTGTGGGGATTAGGTTTCCCAGTTGCTAGAGTTCTCCTTTATATAGTCTTCAAATCAGGGTTTGCAATCAATGTTACCTTGGTAACAAAGCATTCAATATTCACCGTTAGATGAAAACCCGATTAGACTCAAGCTAATATCTTTCAACCGTTAGACCGAACTTAGCTTGTTACACACAAATGAAAAGTGACTTCATTTAGATATGAGTAACTTTACCTAAACGTGTGCACCTTTGTTGGCTCAACAATAGTTAACCGGAGTTAGCCATATGAACACTTTCATATCAACCTTATTCATCTTAACCATAACTAGTTCAAATGACTCAAATGAAACTAGTTGTAAATTTGTTCAATTGTTTAGATTCTCGTGGAAGTATACAAGACACAATTGAAGCAAAATCGATTTTGATTCACTCGAATCAATTCATGAACATTATAGCCACGGTTTACAAAAGATTGCATTCCTTATTATATAAATGTATTAGTTCATGAACAAACCAATTTTAGAACATAACCCACTCAAGTATGCAAACGGGTACGCATACCTAAGTGGCCGGACTAAGTTTGGATTCGCCAGTACGCAAACTGGTACGCATACCACCAAACTCAGTAGAGTCTCGGAACTTGAACCTCACGCCAATACGCGTACCGGTATGCGTACTTAGTTCCCGGACCTTTACTAAACCAATCCGTACGCATACTGGTATGCACACCATGGTTCCCGGACTTGGATTACACATATGCAAGTACGCATAATGTGCTTATATCCAATTGTTCTAAACTCCCATTTCAATCATTGAAACATTCTCGAAAGACGACAATAACTGTTTCACACAAACTATTACCTTCAAAGCAATTTTCAAATGATCGAATGATCAATATGAAACATTCCGAGTCTACATTAAATGATTGTCTCACACAAATCATATAAGATGTTACCAGGCGATTTTCACATGATCATCTTTTGACTTTCGTCAAGGATATAAGATGAAATTGGTTAAAGCGAAAGCTTACCAACACATATTTCGAGAAATATGTAAGCGAGTTAAACTCAGCTCGAAATATCAAATGTGTATAATTGAAGTCTATATAGCTATATAACTTTTGTTTCAAATGGGTGATAGAGTAGATTGACTTTTGAGTGATAGATGAGTTCAAGTCTCCACATACCTTTTGTTGATGAAGTTCCACAATCTCCCCTTAGTAGTTCTTCGTCTTTGATCGATGAATGGCGTGAAGTCTAATGCTCAACTACACTTTCTATCCTAGTTCGAGACTTAGCTATAAGTAGACTAGAAATCAAGACTTATAGTTTTGGCAACTAAACTTGACAACAAGCTTGAGATAGCAACACTTGCGAGTTCGACCGAGCAGTGCTCTAACACTAATGAACTGCCAAAAGTAGGAGATTATGGGGTATTCTAAGGCACGTAGCACATGCTTACCATCATGGAAAATTAGGCAAGTCAAATCCATTTTGTTCTTCAAATTGGGTTTTATAGTTATGATGATTATGTATGACAGATCAATTTTGGGATATCCATTCATAGAAATTCTGCATACAGGGGTTCTAACACACATAACCAATTTATGGGCAAAGATTATTGAATTATCAAGGTGAATAGATTTTATAAATACCTATTGTACAGTTAAGAGTCTTCCTTTAATGACAGAATACCTTACATCCCCTACTTTATCCTCTAACTGATTTACTTCATCTACCTCGGCAATAGACAGCAAGATGGTTGGAGTATTTCTTTGAGTCCTTGTTGTTTTTTGTTGTTTCCTTTTTTTCCAATTATAGAAAATGGTACCTGAAATCAGACAAGAAAACATCGGACTTGAGATGGATTTTGACTTTCTTTTGCAAGATTTAAAGAATTTCATAGTGATGATAACCGAAAACAGAAAGTAGATAAAAGAAAAGTAATATATATTCAATCAATTGAAGACAACAAGGGTTTTATCAACTTAAGAAAAAAAGGATTCTAAACAGAAAATTAACAGAGACCGGAAAAATTAGATAGATATGCACGCAAACCAAAATTAGAAATTAGGGGAAGAAACTCAGATTTTGCAAAGAAGGCAAAGTAAAAAAAACAAAAACAAATTAATATCTGTGAACTGAAGGAAAAAAAAAAGGAATTAAGAAGATTGAGAGGAGGAAATTCGGTATTTCAGAGTCTTCTTTGCGATCGATTGAAGCCGGACTGAGGGACTTGAGATCCGATCCCAGAAAGTTTGTAGTGGATAACAGGGTCTTCTAAACAAAAAATGGATAACAGGGTCTTTGTAGCCGATAAAAAGGATACAAAACTTGGAGTCTTAATGGATAATAGGGTCTTAGTGACAGACTCTTAGGGTTGTGTCTCAGGAACTTGGAGTCTTGGTGGCTCGTTAACTTGAAGATCTCGGTCTAAGGGAATTTATTAGATTAAGAAATTTAATTGTTGTTTCGGGTGATTGTGATAATAGATCTGGAAAAGGTATCTTTCAGTAAACATATGAGGGAGTTAATGGAGGTTGACGGTGTTTACTTGTAACTTATGGTGGATATAGTGGTGGCGTAAAAATCGCCTCATATTTTCATAAGAGAGAATGAGAGAATGAGAGAAAGAGTTTTATTCGCTAAGATTTTCATTTGAGAGCCAAATATATAACCCCAACCAAAATTGAAGCTATATTTTTATAATTTTGCATCAATAATAAAAAGTACATATATGGAATACTGAAACATACCGCTTTGGTTTTGTTATTGTTTATAGTTTTATCTTTTTTTTTTGTTTGACCCACAAGTACATATAGAGTAAAAACTCCATATATTAATAGTATTTGAACTTCAAAAAAATTATTAATATATAGAGTTTATTATACCAATTTTTTTTTTTTTGTTGCTAATTCAAAGTATGTAAATGGTAATGGATTTGGATGTCTTCCTTAATCATCCAAATGAGCAACAAGTCGTATATGATTTAAGCGAAGAACGATGGAATTAGACAAAAAGATGAGGGAATTAATTCTGATGATGATAATATAGAGATACCAAATGTTTTATGCCAATAAGCTTTAAACATGCTCGATAAGTTGTAAATGTTTTGGCTTCAACAAGAAGGTGTTTATAGTAATGAGGTCTTACGCATCCACAAATCAAAATATGCGATAAGAATTCAAAATGTTACATCCCTTTCTCAAACAACAATATGTAAATATTTTATTTCATCTTAAATTTTGATTTAACAAGATCTATAAGTTTCCAATAGTGATGACTATATTAATATATAGAGGCAAATTCCTTATGACGGGACTAGAAAAATCTATTAATATTAAAATGTAGAGGTTATTACTATTTATAACTGGCCCAAGTTGGGACTCTGATTTTTTGTTAATATATAGAGTTTATTAATATATGGAGTTCAAACTGTATATGGAATGCTAAAATAAAAGTGTTTCGATTCTATTTTTCATAGACTCGTTACTTGTTTTTGACATGCAGTTGTTTTTTAGATTATAAATCAACAGTACATAGATGAAATACAGAGAAATCCGTTTTTCACACGTATTTAGTTGCAAAGTATAGCAGTCACTTCCTTGTTTCAAAAACTTTAGGCCCTAAAATAAAGATAAAATCCGATTGGACTTTATAATAAATAATTATATGGGCTTTAGACCAAACAACAAATTTCCCTTTATTTTATCTAGTCTGTCTGTTTGTGCGTCCACATTTTTTTGTTTCCTGATAAACATTGGCTGGTTTTTTGGCTTCTTAATTTTTCTTGTCCTTTGTCTGGTGGCGCCAGCTGTCCGATTCCTAGTTGAGTTGATTTTAGCGATTCACAAACTTGTTCTATCTTCCCACAAAAAAGCTCTTGCGCAGGTTCCAACCTTCGGACTTGAGGTGTGTCATATGCGTTAATGGGGTGAATCCACTACACAACAAGCTCATTTTCATTTATATGTCGTATACATTTTATATCCTAAATTGAAATCATGAAATCAGCTAATGTCACTTAAAATACAATTTCTGTCAAAAAGAAAAAAAAAAAAAAAAAACTTAAAATACTCTCCCTACCTTTTTCTATCATTTTTTTCATTTTAATTTAAAAATAAATTTTCATTTTAATCTAAAAATAAATTAAAATGAAAAAGCGCTTTTTCAGAAACTGACATGGATACAAAAAAGATCATAAATATCCAAATCACGATTCAACATACGATCATTAGATGCCTAAAAATGAGAAACCCGTCGTGTTAGGGTTCACGATCCTGCTTGTAACAAAGAAAATTCTTTGCATGAGTTTATTGTTGGGTTCATGTCACTCCATCATTCAAGTATAACAGTTGGAAGTGGGCTCTAACCAGGTTTATGTAGACTATTTAGTCATGAACAGTTGCATCTTTTGATAGTTCTGTTTGAACGGTTATATCTTTGGTATCAATTTTGTACTCTTGTTTAATATGTTGGATCACTTTGTCCTTCACGGTATATGAGTTCGCATCTTCCTTCACTGTAACATGGCAAGACACTAGTACTTTGCCTGCAGTTATACACCATATGTGTACTTCGTGAACTGAAAGTACTTCCTCCATTTCACACAAATCGTGTGCAAGCACGCTTGCATCAACCCCATCAGGTGCAGCCTGCATAAGCACTCTGTATATTTCTCTTATTAATGGAAGAGTTGTTCTGAGGACGAAGACCGAGAAAACAAGAGTGCAAATAAGATCAACTATCTTCAGTTTAGGTTTCACCCAAATGATTATTCCCCCAACTAGAACCCCGATACTAAGGATTGAATCACCAAATGCGTGTACATAAGCTGCTTGTATGTTGAAATTAGCACCATGACCCAACAGAAAAACCAGAATTAAATTAAGTAAGAAATCTAAACTTGAAATTAGCACCATGATCCACCCTTGAACTTCTGACTTGAAGTGACATGGATGATTTTAGAAATGGCCTGGTAACATAGTACACCAGTTACGATCCATGTCAACAAGACTGACGCAAGAGCACCCAAGATCTCCATTCTGTAGAAACCGTAAGTGTATTGTGGAGTGGCTTTCAAACTCGACACCCACAGAGAGAACAAGGAGATGGCATAAGAAACAATGTCAGATAGGAGATGAAGAACATCAGTTTGAATCGCCAGGCTATTTGCTTTAATACCACCTATAATTTGCCCCACCATGAAAAATATACAGATTGCAATGGAAATCAAGAGCGTCTTTGTAGATTCCACACGGTGTTTGGCATGTTCAGCGATTTTTGCTTCATCATGAAACCCGCATAATAGATGTCATGGTATTTCCTTCACTGCTGGATGCATGTGGTGTCTCAATGATATTGTCGCTGTTAGAAATGCTTGATGCTTGTGGCATCTCAACAATATCGATATCATCATTGTTGTCGCTGTTGAAAATAATTGATACTTGTGGCATCTCAGTGATTCCATCTTTGTTGCTTCTCCGGATTTCCATCGTAAATCTCTATAGGAAGAGGTTGTTTCTTGACTCCTGCACCCTTTTTGTTTCTGGAATCTGCACAATCCATCTAGCTTACTATTTAACATCTGATCATTTATTGTGGATGAGGTGATACATGAAGCAGCAAACTATTCTGCTGGTTAAACGAGGCAAGCATTCATCAAAAGAGCGTGTTGTGTATAGATTGTTTATTGACTCTGCACTCTTTTTATTCCTTGTAATTGCAAAAATCCACTCCAATTTAAGGAGTTTCGATGTTGTATAGGGACCACTAGTCTAGGATATCAAAAAAAATAAAATGTGAAATTCTAAAAAGATCTTAAATGTTAAAGAATGAAATTGCCAGTCCTGCCCAGTGTCCATCAACCTAATGTGGCCATTATCCATATCAATAGCGAAACTTGGGTTGGGTTTAAGAAAACTAATCCAAACAGGCTCACGAGCTTATAAGCACTCTCTCTACAAAATGAACAAGACCTAAAACATCCAAATGAGTTGATGAGGAAAATGCAAACAGATTTATTTATTTAAGATTAAGAACACATAAGTAACTCATACTTATATTATTAAACCAGACCAGATACACACAACAATTGATCTTTTCAACCCCAATGTAGCATTCATAAGCATACAACTGGAGGTGATACTCAAACCATCTATAGGGTATTACATTATTATGAAGATTAGAAAGGGTATGGAAATGAATATTCAAGCTGCAGCAGTGACAGCATGGTTACCAGATTCTTTCTTGATGAAAGTGTCCAGATACTCCTTCCTGCAGATGAAGAGAAAATACTTCATTAGGAACAACAGAAAGGCTTTGTAATAATTAAAATTGTGAAAAAAGATGAGCCATGATGCAACAACTGGTAGAGGAGATTAACCTGGCAGGAAGCTCATCATGAGGACGGTTGTATGGAGTCCACACTGGTTCACCAACAAAGAGTCGCATTGCCTACAAGAATATAATCATATGAGAAAGTTTACCGTTCACGTTAAAGAGGCACAGAGACATATCAAGAACTAAGACGTACTTTTATAAGGTTCACCAGAGCTCTGTCATGAAAATGTTAAGATATTAACAACGTCATGAAGAAAAGAAACTGAAATAAGCTTATCAAGGGCAGCACTGAACACATGTTTATTGAATAGTTCTAGACCTTGATCATGATCCAACAATGTATACATGTCTGTAATCTCTAAAACTATTGAACTCTTAACACAATCAATTATGACCTGCTGCAACCTCCTTTGTCAAGAAACACATCCACACGTATTGTACACCTATTTGCAACTAATTTGGCATTAATACATGTCAATGAAGATAAATTAAGCGTAACTGGAATACCTTAATGTAGTTATCGGTATCGAGAGTAAAACGGTGGTACATTCCTGCAGGCAGTACAATCATTCCACCTTTCTTTACCCAGACACGTATCCACTTCTCGTTCTCATCCCTGACATCGAAATACCCTTCACCAAGAAATTTCAATCAATATCTGTATTAAATGAAGCTGTTATAAAACTAACAACAGTAACAAACATCAAAATTGCAAAACCTACCACTTCCATCAACACAATACCGAATTTCCTCATCGGTGTGAAGATGTTCTTCGAAAAAGTCCTTTATCTTCTGTTCATAATTTGGCATCTTTGCTGGGCAGACAGTGCAAAAGTCCTAAGAAAAATCAATAATTAAATGTCAATGCACTAAGTTTGCCGAGTAGGAATTTATTCGTGAAGTATCAAGTGCACAGATGAAAATTAACACAAGCCACAGCAGCCAAAATGAAAAATAGCCAGATAAAAAACTGACCACATAAGTATATCCACGTTCTGCACGAATCTTCTTCAATTCTTCATCAGTCTCATAGTTATCTGCATCTAAATTCCAGCTAAGGACTCCAAGTTCTGCAAGAGTAACAAATTTGTACCTGGACTAATTAGTTTTAACGCTTAAAATATATTAATCTAAAGAAGAAGACACCTAGCTAGAAACATAAATACCATTAAGTCGGTCAAAAGACACATATTCCTTGGGTTCACGGTGATGAGGAAGTCTTTGGTCTTCATCACTCTCATCCATGTACCATGCCTGAATGACTTTTGCCCTTGGATCCTGCATAGCACATAGATCTTTCAAATAATCCAAATACTTTCAACAAACTCAAAAACACTTATGAGTATCCAATAAAAACTAGAAAGATTTCTTCTAAAATCCAAATACTTATAATGGACCTAGGACTGAGCTAATCCTGTCTGGTATGTGTAATATTTGGGAAACACAAACAACCAAACACCTTAAAAAAAGCATAATCAAGTTCCTTAGAACCCAAAATCTTTGTAGGGAATCTGTTAATCAAGTAGGTAGCAGTAAGAAAGAACGAAACCAGAACTTTCTGGGTACAGAAGCATTGAAGGCCTAGGTGTTGCCCATTTCAGTAATATGTCTGTGTTTCTTTCTGCAGCTCCATTCTGTTGATGTAAATTAGGACAAAAAAATCCTAACAGAAGTACCAATTTGCATCTGAAAAGGCTCTAAAAGGTCCTTTTACCAATTCAAAAGCACCATCACCACACTGAAATTCAAGTTTGATATCTAAAATATTTTCCATAGATGATTTGAACAAAGTGAAACAAGCAAGACTATCATTCATATAGACAATATAATTGAATCAGAGGCATCCTCACAACCAACTGATTAATAATCTCCTGCAAATCTCTACTTGTGCGTGTTAATCGATCCGTAACAAGAGTATGTATCGGGTAGGAATACTCTATTTTGTTCCCAATTGTCTATTACCATTCTTTCATTAGGTCAATTTCATTCATTAAGATACAAAACCATACCAACCTTAATCATTAAATCCAACTAGTTCAATTCAGAAAACTCAATTTCAAACACAAAATTATGCAGCCCCTAATTTTCTTGAGGGGGACCAAGATTAGTTTCATTATCAGTCCTACCTAATTCAGACACAAAACCATAACAACCTTAATCATCAAATCCAACAAGTTCAAAAAACTCTAATTCAACACAAAATTATGCAGCTAAGAAATCATTTGTTCATGAAAATCTCCAGATTACTTGAGAAAGACTGAGATTAGTTTCGTAACCAGGTCAGTTCTATGATGATTTCTACCACATAAAATTCAAACCAACAAACAAAAAATGAAAATCAAACTTATTTTTACACTGAAATTTGATTAAAAGAAACAATACTGGTTAAGATGAGAGAAGGGATTAAGGTTCAAAGATTCATACCTCCATGATCGAATCTTCTTCTTCTTCTATCTGAATAAAACAAGATATGCGACTAGATTCTTTTTTCCTCAAAGATTTTTCATTTATTGCTGCACCAGAGCCTCTTTTTAAATAGTGATTCGCCGCGTAGCCAACGATTTATATTGACCTTTTGTTGTAGTGAGTCTACCGGCCCCAAAGTTGGTGAGGGCATGTTTGTCATCATACCCCATGAATGCTGCGAGAAATGACCTCATCCAAATTATATGTAATAATATTTACTTAACACGTAACTTATTATTTGATATGTCGTTGAAAGTGCGTTAGTGTCGCCACACGACCCACAAATTATGTGTGAAGCGATCCAAATGTTGCCATGCCCCGATCTGAAATACATTTTATGATGTCAATTATGACTCCTTACATGTGCATAAACTATTCATTGTTCACTTGTGTTTGATGTTAAAGATTCTTTGAAGTATTTTGTTTCTGTCATAATCTGTGAGATGTGGACAACACTATGTTAAAGAAGTTGTTGCAGTGTATCCGAGTTAGGACAAAGTTTAATTTTGAATTTTTGCTCCGTATCTTTACCTCTTAATCCATATGTGGATCTCGTAAATTTCGGCAAATCTGTAGAGCTTTCTACTAGAAACATATCTCTAAGTTATTAGCTTCAGTTTCGATGTTGTTTGATTTTTATTTGAAAAAAGACGTCCAAAAATTGAGATGATACGAGAGTAAAAGCGTGAAGAGATCCCATCTCCAACAAGCGGTAAATTGGTATGTTGAGTGGAACATGGAATTAAAGAAACATATATTGAATCCACCCGCATTTAATTCGCCCATTCATGGGATGTTGTTGATTCCCAACAAGATTTAAATTGGTATGACGTGGTAAGTGAATTAAAGAAACATTCCTCCCCAATAGGTGGCATTTACACCCACCACATGTTTTGCTTTGTGCGGGGCTCTGGAGAAAACATGAGGGCTGTTATTATTATAATGTGCGGGTGGGGGGAGGTTGGAGGAGGATTTGTGGGGTACTAAGCATTTTCGTTAAAGAAAAATCTATTGAATTCACCCGCGTTTAATCCGCCGATTCATGACAATCGGTAAATTGGTATGGTATGGTAAGTGGAATACAAAATTAAAGAAAAATGTATTGAATTCACACGCATTTAGTACACCCATTCATGGTATGTTTTGACCCCGGACAAGCAGTAAATTGGTCTTGTATGGTAACTGGAAGACAAAATTAAAGAAAAGTCTATTGTATTCACCCGCTTTTAATCCGCACATTCATAGGATGTTTTTGGGTGTAAATATGTAACGGGGTGTCAAAACATGAAATCACGGGCAAAACAATATTTTCTTTTCTAAAAGGTAAATTGCATTTATTAATTACAAATTATGAAGCTTTACAAAGCGGGGAAAAGCCTTTCCCTTACAATCCTCCAACGAAACAGAAACCAAAAAAGAAGGAGGTGTATCGACCCACTCCTCAGTAAGATGTTCATTAACTACTTTCTTTGCCATAATATCAGCAGTTTTATTACTTTCCTTATACCTATGGACAAAAAGAATAGACTCCGTATAATATATTAAAAACTTGGTATCAGCCAACATATTAGCTAAAAACCAAGGACAAGTAGTTAGGCCTTTACAAAGACCGATAATATAAGTGGAGTCACTTGATAAGTTTCTTCTTATGTAATTTGTAAGATAGATGTATTCCATGCTTTATTGCTCGAAGCTCGGCCATGTTGTTGCGATTTTTGTATATGTTTTGTTTCTGTCATAATCTTTGAGATGTGGAAAGCACTACGTTAAAGAAGTGGTCTCAGTGTATCTGAGCTAGGACATAGTTTAATTTTGAATTTTTGCTTTGTATCTTTACATCTTAATCCATATGTGGATCTCGTGAATTTCGGCAAATCTGTTGATCTTTGTACTAGAAAGATATCTCTAAGTTATTAGCTTCAATTTCGATATTGTTTGATTTTTATTCAATAAAAGACTTCCAAAAAAATGAGATAATACCAGAGTAAAACCGTGAAGAAATCCCATCTCCAGGAAGCAGTAAATTGATATGTTGAGTGGAACATGGAATTAAAGAAAAATATATTGAATTCATCCGCATTTAATTCTCTAATTCATGGGATGTTGTTGATTCCCAACAAACAGTAAATTGTTATGGTATGGCAAGTGGAACACATGATTAAAGAAAAATCTATTAAATTCACCCGCATTTAATCCACCCATTCATGGAATGTTTTTGATCCCTAACAAACAATTAATTGATAATATGGTAAGTGAAATACAAAATTAAATAAAAATCTATTGAATTCACCCATTTAATCCTTCAATTCAAGTATGTTTTTTACCCTAACAAATAGTAAATTGGTATTGTATGGTATGTGGAACACAAAATTAAACAAAACTCTATTGAATTCACTCGCTTTTAATCTGCCCATTCATGAGATGTTTCTGGATGTAAGTATGTAACGCGGTGTCAAACATGAAATTTGGGCTAAAATATGATTTTTCTTTTTTCTTTGATAAATTGCATTTACTAACTACAAACTAGTGAAGCTTTACAAAACAGGGAAAAACCCTTTCCCTACATTTCTCAAACAAAATAGAAACCAAAAAACAATGAGGTGTATCGACCAATTCTTCTTCTTTTTTTCTTTTTTTTTTCTTCGAAAAAGAGGTTAAACCTCAGTAGATATATTGATAACTCTGATTTAGGAAATCAGAAACCTTACAGAATTATAGTATCCCCACCAATTCTTGCCTATCAATTCTATCTTTCCAAATCTAATAACTATTTCAGAAGACCTTCCTTTCCCTTTTAAAGGAGAGAACAAAACATACAGGACCAAACAAGTTTTGAAAACAAAACTAGTCTGTGTCAAGGAACAAGGCATTGACTGGATCAGATCCAACCCAATGTTTCTCAGAACATGTGTATAACATGGACTGTGGTTTTTAAATTTAGATTTCCTATTGCAATCAAGGTGACAATGACCCATTCTTCTTCGTTAGCTGCTTTCTTCACCAAAATATCAGCAGTTGAATTACTTTCTCTATACCTATGGACAAAAAGAACAGATTCCATATAGCATATTAAAAACTGGATATCAGCCAAGATATTAGCAAAAAACCAAGGACAGGTAGTTAGGCTTTAGAAAGACGAATAATATAAGTGGAATCACTTTCAACAATAAGTTTCTTCTTATGAAATTTTGTAAGCTAGATGTATTCCATGCTTTATTGCTAGAAGCTTTGCCATGTTAATTGTTGCTATTTTTGTGTATATGTTGGGCATAAGCTGATACAAATTCCCCTTTATCATCCATGAGAATTTGAGAATTCGAGTGATTCCTGCAAAACTAAAATGATTAGATGTGGCATAAATGTTTAATTTAGGATAACCTGTTGGTGGACAGTCCAATGTGACAGTAATCATCTACTTAGAACGAGGTGATGCTGAATTATGAGTCTAATGCTCAGTAGCTCTGTGAGCTTCCATAGTTATCACATACGAAAGAGTAGGTACAATACTCCTAAAAACAACAGAATTCCTCTCATTCCACAGTTCGCACAAGATGAAAAGTAAAATACAGTTCTTCAAAGACTGGGGGTGTGGAGGGAATACGCTAAAATTATTGAGAATCCATTCAAGATTTACACAATTCCCCGAAATAGATCATTACCAATGTATTTAAGCACGTTTCCGAACATGCTTTGTCAAAGGACATTGAATAAAAAGAAATGTACAATCGTCTCTTGAACTGAGTAGCAAATAGGACACCTATCAGATATATTCAGACCTCGGTAATACAATTTAGTTCTAACCAAAAAAATTCCGATGACAAAACATCCATAAAAATGCTTAATATGTGAAGGAATAGGTAAACGCCAGAGCTTGGTCCATTGCCTATTACCAACAAGTTCCCAAAAGTTTTCTAGACACAAGTGAAAACGCAGGGGTACCAAGTAAACACCCAACTTTTTTGTTCGGAAACCTGTATGGACAAAACCTAATACAATCACAAGCAAACCAGTTGAATGATCCCTGACAATATGTATATAGAGTTTATATCTCTAACCTCTACTCAATCAGTATGTATATAGACACAGGTTCCGTGAACCTGATTGTTAAGAACAGTACTTGGAAGATCTCAAAAATCAAATAATTCAATCGGAATTCTTCCAAGTAATTAAAGTTTTTATCTATCTTTCAAGATATGAGTTCTACAAGAAACTAGTCTCATAATCGATTGCAATTAGGCGGACATATCTACTTAGATTGAATACGTACAAACATGTGTAAATCCAATTATAAATATAAAAAATATAATGCGGAGAAGGAAAAACACAAGACACCAAAAGTTTTCATCCAGATTTGGACACCCAACTGTATTGATCTGCTACAATCACTATCATACTATCATACTTTGGACTATAATGTAGTTGAGACCAAATCCACCCTCCAAGAGATTCAATTATAGTCGCGCTCCTTAAGTCACTTGAAACTCACAAGGCTCTACGCATTTGATTCTCTTAGCGGACCTCCTTCACAGCCTAAGAGTTGCATCAGCCTAAGTGAAGACTTTTGATACCAATTTGCCTCTAACAGATAAGCCTATTTATTTCCATTTAGATCAAAGACAAAGGTGAGGAAATCTATTTGCAATAGACAAAGCTATCAAACCTCACAAATACGGAACTTACGATTCTCGAAGAACATCCTAGATTCTTAACTACCTCTTAAGAACAATCTTCAAAAGATCAATTAAGATCAGTTTTCAGATGTCTATCTTGAGGAATCACAAAGTTTAAAACGAAGAGAACTTTGCGATTACTATCTATCTTCCTGAAAGAGATTACGAAAACCTCGATAACGGATAAGCAAGATCAGGATACACAAACTATCTAGGTAAAGATAATCAAACCTGGATTCATGAATCCTCAAAGCGAATTCTTTTAGTCATAGACCTAATTATGTTTCTTAGAGGAAACCTAAGTGTTAGAGCATTGCTCTGTCGAACTCGCAAGCGTTGCTATCTCAAGCTTGTTTGTTAAGTTTAGTTGCCAAAACTATAAGTCTTGATTTCTAGTCTACTTATAGCTAAGTCTCGGATTAGGATATTAAGTGTAGTTGAGCCTTAGACTCCACGGCGTTCATCGAATGAAGACGAAGAACTACTCAAGGGAACTTGTGGAACTTCATCAACAAAGAGGTATGTGGAGACTTGAACTTATCTATCACTCAAAAGTCTATCTATTTTATCTCCTATTTTGAGACAAAAGTCGTATAGCTATATAGACTTCATTTATACACATGTGCTATTTCGAGCCGAGTTTAACTCACTTATCTATGCCTCGAAATATGCGTTAGTAAGCTTTCGCTTTGGCCAAGTTCATCTTTACCCGTGCCGAAAGTCATATTGATTATTTCAATAACTTGAAAATCGCTTCGATAAAAATAGTTTGTGAATAACAACTAAATAACATCCTCTAAGAAAGTTTCAATGATTGAAATGAGAGTTTAGAACATGTAACCATCTTTGGATATAAACATAGTGTGTTCTCACATTTGTGTAAAAGTCCAAAACCGGGAACCTGAAGTATGCGTACCCGTACGCGTACTGGAGGTTGTTTGAAATCCGGGTGAGTATGCGTACCCGTACACATACTGGCGGAAAGTTCACGTCCGTGAATTTCTGCTGGAGTTTGAAAGTGAAAAACAAACTCAATCCGGTTACTTAAGTATGCGTACCCATTTGCGTACTTAGGTAGGTTACTTTCTAAAATCGGTTTGTTAATGAACTAAAAAATTTATATAATAAGGAATGCAATCTTTGCAAACCGTGGCTATAATGTTCATGAATTGATTCGAGTGAATCAAAATTGATTTTGCTTTAATTGTGTTTAGTATACTTCTATAAGATCTAAGCAATTGAACAACTCTGGTAACTAGTTCATTTGAGTCATTTGAACTAGTTATGGTGAAGATGAATAAGGTTGATATGAAAGTGCTCATATGGCTAACCATTGGTTAACAATTGTTGAACCAACTAAGTGTACACGTTTAGGTACGGTTACCCAAACCTAAATGAAAGTGCATTTCAATTGTGTATAACAAGCTAAGTTCGATCTAACGGTTGAAAGATATTAGCTTGAATCTAATCAGGTTTTCATCTAACGGTGAATATTGAATGCTTTGTTACAAAGGTAACTTAGATTGCAAACCCTGATTTTGAGACTATATAAAGAAGAACTATAGCAACTGGGAAACCTAATCCCCACACCTCCTGTGTGATACTAGTTGCATAAGCTAGAGTCGATTCTCCTTTAACCTTAGGTTTTTCACGAAACCCTTTAGGTTAACGACTTAAAGACTTCATTGGGATTGTGAAGCCAGACCCAACTATTTTCTCTGTAGTTGCGTGATCTGATCTTGTTGTTTCTATTGTGTTGAGTACAATCGTATTGGCTTGAGATTGATATCTCTGATAGGCAAGATAGAAAAGTAATCACAAACATCTTCGTCTCATCGTTTGTGATTCCACAATATCTTGTTTCGTTAATCGATTAAGATTATTGTGAGGTGATTGATAATTCTAGGTTGTTCTTCGGGAATATAAGTCCGAGTTATTGATTGGTTCTTGTTCACCTTGATTTATCAAAAGACGGAACAAAACTCGTAGGCTTATCTATGGGAGACAGATTTATCTATTTAATAAACTTTTCTGTGTGAGACAGATTTTTTTATCAAGTCTTCGACTTTGGGTCATAGCAACTCTTAGTTGTGGATGAGATCAGCTAAGGGAATCAAGTGCGTAGTATCCTGCTGGGATCAGATACGTAAGGAACACAACTATACCTTGAATCAGTGTGATATTGATTAGGTTTCAACTACAGTCCAGACCGATCGAAGTTAGTTTGTAGTAGGCTAGTGTCTGTAGCGGCTTAATACAGTGTGGTGTTCAAATCTGTACTAGGTCCTAGGGTTTTTCTGCATTTGCGGTTTCCTCATTAACAAAACTTCTGGTGTCTGTGTTATTTCTTTTCTGCATTATATTTTGTTATATAATTGAAATATCACAGGTTGTGCGTTGAATTATGAATTGGTAAATCCAACCTTTGGTTGTTGATTGAAATTGATTGATCCTTGAACATTGGTTTCGGTACCGTTCAAGTTATTTCTCTTGTATTCAATCAGGCTCGCAAATTCCTATTTGTTTGAGTGTGGATTGAATCGAGAAATTGAGATATAACTCTTTGATATACTTTTTATTAAGATTGAGTCTGACTGTCTAGTTGATTCTCTTAAAAGTATATTGGAGTTAGTCCATACAGATTGCTAAGCGAAATATTGGGTGTGGTTGTTATACCCCCGCTTTTTCACTAAGTCTTCAGAGGATGACTCTATAATCAATTAAGACACAAAGTGTCAGGGATTGAGTTTTCCAATTGAAAGAACATCTATGTTTATAGATTTTCAAGGGACATTGGTTGCTTAGAATATAAGTTAAGATAACTTGAGAATCAAGCAAACACTTTAGGTCTTGAAAATACAATAGAAGAATATACACTAAGAACCGGTTTCTAGAACCATGTATAATGATTGTTTGGTTTGTCAAGTATGCCAAAGAGCTAAAGTAATTTGATGTTCATTTAAACACCTAAGAATTTAATCATGATGTACATACATATATAAGTGTTTGAGTGATCAATGAAGTCTTATAAGTGTTTGAGGGAGTTCTAGTAATGCTAAAAATATTTCAAAAATAAATCTTTAAGCATATACTAAAACTTAAACTTAGATAATTGGTATAACGGTTCGTGAACCGTTAGGCTTGTTCATGAGTCAGGGTAGAACGGTTCGTGAACTGGGTTTGTTAACCCTACTAGACTATCAAACTCATATGACCACGGTTCGTGAACTGGGTTCGTCAACCTCTATCCTTTAAAAGAAACTTTCAAATTTCAGTTCACACCGGTTCGAACCGGATTCGTGAACAGTCCCCAACTGAATTTGTGGTTTGCGAACCAGTATTTCTGAAACTCAGATATATATGATTTGTGAACTGGTTCTCCAACCATCCCTGAGTAGAAATATCAGTAAGTTCAATATTTCTCTTTTATGATGTTTGAAATATTCTCGCATGATAAAATCATTTGCGTGGGCAATTTTCAATTGATCCACAAATCAATTCATATAATACATTGTTTAGAACTAATATTGTTAAGGATCGCTGAACATCTTTGCTTAGAATCATATTTCGATATTTTTAACAAGAGAAACTTGACTCTAAACTTTTTTTTTTTTTTTTTTTTGTAAATCTACTAGAAGTCATACGACATCATCTCAAAAAGATAGAATGGTAAGATAGTGAATAAAATAGAATGGTTCAGTCTTCACATACCTGATTCAAAATTTCTCCAAATGTCTTCCTCGATCTTCAGTCTGCAAGGGTGATATCTGGTACTCAACTACCAAATTCTAACCTAGTTTGAGACTTGATTTATCATACTAGAGATCAAGATATAGTTTTGATCATCTTACTCGTCAGTTATGAACAAATTAAATAAGTATCCCAATATTCTTCCCTCTACTTTCCAGTTAGGAACAAAGAAGTTAAAAATAGTAATCTTAATGTTAGAGGAACTAAGATACAAGATTTTCGTGACAAAGATAATCATCGACAAAAACTATTCTTTATGTCAGTTAGGAACAAGATAACAATTATTGTGATATGACTCAACAATTATAACTTCTTTAGACATGTACGAATGTAGAGATTAAATTTCACCACTTATTCCCTAGAGGTGACGCAATCAAGGAAGTAAGTCGATCCCTAAATAGTATCTTCCGGAATCATGTAGCATTTTATTCACAAAAGTGTAATCGCAGAGAGATCAAAACTGCCATTCTTAAAATAGTTATTCCTCTTTTGCAAGAGAGCTTAACCTATGAGAAAATATGAGATATATATGTTCTTGTTAGAGAATAGCTCGGTTGAACCCACCAATCGTTGGTATGTCAAGTTTGGTTGTCATATTTTAGTATCAAAACTCATCTAGAGTCGCTTGATTAAATACTATAGTCAACTTCGTTTAGGTTAGACTAGAAAGTCTATGAATGTTGAGACATACAAGTATTACTCTGAAGACCTGAAGAATGATAAGAAGTAACGACTACAACGACGACATCATCCTCCCACTTGAGGTTAGTAATATTGACTTGATATTGTTTCCATTCTTAATGTATCTTTCAAGTCTTGCTATATTAAAAACATAACATGCGAAGCTGTATATATTGTATATAATACTCTAGTGATGAGGCTTGGCCATAACAATATGATCAAAGTATCAAGGAAACATAGTACGAAGTATAAACTCTTATCTTTTGGAACTTCGTAAAAACGACATCGACATCGACATAATCCATAGTATATAGTTATTTGATTATGTGTGCATTATATAGGTGTGATTTCATCATAGAAAAATATGTATCTTTACATTAGTTTAAGGAAGAAAATGTATGAACTTGTTTTCATAATCGAAAGGGAAATCATGATTGGTCTTGTTATTCATTGAATATCTTTTGGATGACCAATGGAAGATGACTATGGTAGAACCTATATTAACTTTGTTGAGACTTGAGGTATAACCGGTCATAGCCCATGACATATAACTAATTGGAATTAGTCACAAGTAATTGGAAATCAAGGTGTAACCAATCACAAGCTATATTGGAATGCAAGTTGTAACCGCTCACAAGTTACTTTGGGAACCAAGGTATAACCAGTCACAAGATGATTTTGGAAGTTAGTTGTAATCAGTCAAAGGCTACCTTTGGGAAGCAAGGTGTAACCGGTCACAAGATACTTTGTGGAGCAAGGTGTAACCGGTTACATCCTATATTGGGAATCATGTTATAACCGGTCACAACATATATTGGAGTGATGGTTTAATCGGTTCCATGAACAAAACCAATATCTATGGTTCACATATTTCTTCATGGAGTGTGTGAATTAGGGTTTTGGGTTTGTCAAGATGAGAAGCTTTCATATGTCGACATATTTGAACATGTACATAACTCTTATCATTTATTGTTCAAAGATATTCCTTGATGCTCAAGGTGATCCTAGTCAGAAATATTAAAAAACATTTAATTATGATTTTTATCATATATGTTTTAATTACCAGCAATTAAAGCATATCATCTGGAAAATATTATTAGTTAATGTGCTAGACTAATAATAGAAATTTTTCTATGATAGTTTTCGGAAATGTTGGTTAACATTAATTGGAAATAGGAAAATCGAAAATAGGTAATTTAATGCATATCTTGAGAAAATTTTCGTTTTTGAAATTTCCTTGCTGTCCAAACAACCTTGGTCTATAAATACTTGAGTTTGCATTTCTTTCAAACTATCCTAAGAGCCACGCAAACTTCATTTCTTGTTGTTTCTGGTGGATCCATCTATCCGGAGAGGAAAGTAACCTAATTAGGCGAAATATCTTACGACCACTCGTTTAAAGACTTCTGTGGGATCAAGAAGCTCTACGAGTACCGTTGGTGGGAAACTAGATAATTAAAGTGTTATTAGTTTTTGATTGACTTGATTGACTAACGGTTTTTGAAACTTTGATTGCACCTAGTTTGTTTATGCTTGAGAATCTTCTCTTTTGATATAAGATTCACTCAAACTAGATCGAAGTATCGACGGGATCTTTAGAACTGTCATTAGATCTAAAGACATCTTGTGATAATCCATTGTTAACAGACTCCGTTATGTGTGTGATTGATCACAAGATGATTCAAGTGTTGTTGTGCAGGTTATTGAAGGCAATAGAAGATTTAAAGACGAAGAAGAATTTTTATTAGTTTCGTATCTTGTGGATTTAGTACACAAACCTTGATCGGTTGGGATCCAACTAGAATCGGTTTATATTTGATAGACTTGATTGATTAGTTACGTGAGATCGTCATCACTTTATAGTTTCTCATTGAGATCTATATGGATTGATTGCGAATCTATAGTTTGACTATTTTGGTAATCAAAAGATAGATTTATCTAACCGATTCTTCTAGCAAGATTGATTAGAGTGGTTACCAAACAAATTCTTCCTTTGCTGTTTTGAATATGATCCAAAGGACTTTCTATTCACGTGCGTGACTCTAGAAGTCGAAGGCTCAGGGATACTTAGGGAACTAAGTAGGTAGGGGTAGTCTGCTTGGTCTTAACTATACATAGTTGGTATTAGATTTTGTATAGCGTCTTAATTATGAGAGTATTCAAAACTAGACTAGGTCCCGGGATTTTTCTGCATTTACGATTTCCTCGTTAACAAAATATTGTTGTGTCATTTACTTTGTTTTCCGCATTATAATTGTTATTATAATTAAGTAAATTACACACGTACGTTAGCTCTGTAAAACTTGATATTGATCCTATAGAGTTTCGGTTATTACTGTACCTATTATCAAGTGCACACTTTGTTGTCGTATCATCTCGATCTTGTATCCATAGTCAATCACACAAGTGATCTTGTTGTTGTATTGTCTCGATCTCGTATCCATAAACGATCACACGAAGTGTGAACCGAATCTGTTGTATTGTCTCGACTATTTCCATAGACGATCACATTCGGTGAAGGACTTATAGGTGGATAGTTAAAAGATTGTGGTGTATTTGGGTACCCTCGTCTTTTCAGTTATAATCACCATAATATGATATCAAAGAACAAATCTCACAAAACAAGCAATACATATATATAATCCATGAAGATTAGGTATTGCAAGTCATCTTCCGAAATAAAATCTGATTAAATAAACTTTAAACATGCAAGATGATAGTATTTGGAATAGCTAATGTAACACATAAGATCTACTCCAAAAGCTAGTGTTCCTCCTTAAGAATAAAAATTCCTAAAGGAGTTAACTAGTAAAAACATATTTGACAACGGAACATAAGGTTCATGAATCAGAATGTTAACTCCTTCAAACCTGCTCGGCTGTTGTTTAATGAGTGCTTCTTGAATCTCGAGAGATTTCTGCAGAATGTCCTTGACACTCTGCACTTCCATCTTGGTTTTCTTAAGCTCTTCAAGAATATTAGCAAACCTCTGTTGATTTCAGCAGTTAGATCTAGGTTTCCTCACGTTCTTCTTTTTTCTCTTAAAAAGTGAATCCTTCTCATTGGGATAAGAATTCTCAACACCTTTTGTTATGGAATCAACAACCATATAGGAATGGTAGCTTCACCATAAGAGATCATACTTGAAGATACCATAGCTAAGAATTGAGTATGAAATTTATGTAAAACAAAAATATATATAAATCTTAAAGACCACCTTGATTTTTGAAAGAACTCCCAAAAATAGTGGATTATTAAAAGGAAGACTAACAACCACGAGTTCAGGAGATGACCGTCCTCTTAAGAAAGGAGTTCGTTCATAAACCAAAAACCAAAATAAAGAAATAAAGTACAAGTTTACCCTTTCTTAAAGTTTGTACATAGGTAAGTCTTTGCAATTATTACTTGAAAAATACAGTGAGGTGAGCGTAAATAATAGTTTCAAGAAAAAACCTTTAAACAATCAGCCAATATAATTCCTTGCAGATAAGTGAGAATAAATTTTGACCATATAGAATTAACCAAGTCAAAATACAAAAAACTGGACAAACATTCAATGAAGCAAGGCTCAACATGAATTATTGTTATTCTCGTTTATATGGCATGAATAAATCAAAGAATTATTATCCTTGAGTTTGTGAAAGAGGATGGTAATTCAAGTAATAAGATTCAAGACACAAAAAAGAAAGTTTGTCCCAAAGCTCTTGGAGGTGTACAGTTCTTGTCTCTTTTCAGGGCACATAGAACAAGAAAACACATTTTCAACACAATTAGTTTATGTTGGGGGTGAGAAACAGTAGGCTCACCAGTTAATTCCTGCATGAGTTTGTCTATTTACGTTTTAACTGATCCTTTAGATCTTGATCTCTTATTTCCTTTTGATTTATCCTTTTCTTTGGAGACAATCACACTTTTGAAAAAAGAAGGAGAAACAGAGTTACATACCTTAGACGAGTTTGGTTTTGGAAGAATTTGAGCACATTTATCAAACGACTTGCCCTATGTTGCAGTTTGTTGACATAACTTACTTTATGCTTGTTATTTAAACACGGTTTGAGTTTGTGACCTTCGGTAGTACAGTTGATAAGGGGTTCTGTAGCACTTTTGATTTTGGCTGATAGACATACATGAGATGTTCCTGAAGAATCATCAATGAGTTTTTCCATTAAGGAGAGAAAAAACTATTTTATCCTCAAAAGTTATGGATGATGGATCTTCAAACAGCTTGTCAAGTTGTATCACTATTATATTTAATATCAGATGTTTAAGCTAAAAATGCTAAACTGGAGCAAGCTTCTTTTTCTGAATCATAATGATCAGTAGTTTCATCAAGAGTTGCAGAAATACCCTTGTTGCCAGTGATTAGCAAAGTGACCGAAGCCTTTACACTTGAAGCACTGTGGCATATTCTCATCATCACTTTCATCATCCATCCTTTTAGAGGGAACACGATCATGTGGTTTGGCTGATGATGATGATGATGGACGTTCTGTCAAGAACCCTTTATTTCTCTTCTTGAGAAGATCTCTAAACTGTCTTGTAATAAGAGAAACCGAATCTTCAAGATCTTCATCTGAAAATTCATGAACAAGATCTTTCTCAGAGTTTCCAACACTGTCACTTTTGTCAAGCACATCAGTGCTTTTAAGTGCTTTGAGTGCTATATTTTTATCATCTTTAGCTTATTGTTCATGATAGAAGATCTTTAACTTTCCAACAAGGGTGCTTATGGAAAGTGTATTCCTTCAGTGCATGATGGCATGCTTCTTAGACTCCTAACGAGCTGGTAAAGATATCCGAATTTTCATCACAATATCTCGTTCAGGAATAGTCTTTCCTAATAAATGGCAAGCGTACATTGTTTCCGAAAATTTGTGATTAAATTCCTCAAATGAATCAGCCATATGAAGGTTTTCCCAGTAAGAAGTTAGGTTAAAAATCCGTGCTTCATTTTCCGCGGAATTCCCTTCAAATACGGTTTCTAAGATATCCCAAGCATCTTTTGATATAGTGCACGTAGACACATGATGTTGAAGATTTGGGATTATGGCGTGGATAATAACATTCAATCCATCAGAGTTGTGTTTAGCAGCACTGATTTTAGTCTCGCTATAATTTTCTACTCCTTTAGGAATAACATTAGCTCATTCTCAAATCATTGGAGTATTGTATCCTATTAAGACAAAAACTCATGTCTGAAAGTCACGAGCATGTAATAAGGAACACGTAGCAGTTTTACACCATAAGTAATTTGTGCTATCGAAGGATGGTGGTACGCTAATCGAGGCTACACTCCTGTCCATATTACAGATCGCTGCAAACACATACTTATAAGGTCTAACAGTTCTTTCCTGCTCTCATACCAATTGAAAACGCAGGGGTACCAAGTACGCACCTACCTTTTTCGTTCGACAACTTGTATGGACAAAGCCTAATAAAAATCGCAAGCAGGCCAACTGAATGATCCTTGAAAATATGCATATAAAGTTAATATATATAACCTCAACTCAATCAGTATGTATATAGACACAGGGTCCCTGAACCTGATTGTTAAGCAGAGTACTTGGACGATCTCAAAAATCAATATCCAAGATCAATCTAGTCGTATCCAAATAATTCAATTGGAATTCTTCCAAGTAATTAAACTTATTATCAATCTTTCAAGATACGAATTCTACAAGAAACTAGTCTCATAATCGGTTGCGGCGGACGTATCTACCTAGATCGAATAAGTACAAACCTGTGTAAATCCAATTATACAGATAAACAATATAATGCGGAAAAGGAAAAACATAAGACACCAGAAGTTTTGTTAATGAGGAAAACGCAATAGTAGAAAAACCCGGGACCTCGTCCAGATTTGAACACCAAACTATATTAAGCCGCTACAAACACTAGCCTATTATCAGATTTTGGACTGGAATATAGTTGAGACCGAATCCACCCTCCAAGTGATTCAGTTATATCCGTGCTCCTTACGTCTCTTGAACCTCGCAAGGCTCTACGCAATTGATTCCCTTAGCTGACGTCCTTTACATCCTAAGAGTCGTTTCAACCTAAGTATAAAAACTTTTGATACCAATCTTCCTCTAAAAGACAATCCTATTTGATTTTCGTTTAGATCAAGGTGAGGAAATCTGTTTGCAGTGGACAAAGCTAGTAAACCTCACACATTCAGAACTTACGACTCCCGAAGAGCAGCCTTGATTCTTAACCTGCTCTCAAGAACAATCTTCAAAAGATTAATTAAGATCAGTTTTCATATATTTATCTTGATAAATCAAAAAATATGAGACGAAGTGCACTTTGCGATTACTTATATCTTTCCTGAAAGAGATTACGAAAACCTTGATAATAGAAAAGGAAGATCGGGATACACGAATTATCAAGGTAAAGATAGTTGGACCTGGATTTACGAATCCCCAAAGTGAAGTCTTTTAGTTGTAGAACTAATTATGTTTCTCATAAAAAATTACCTAGGTTTATAGTGCACGGCTCTAGATTCAACTAGGACACAAAGTGTCAGGGATTAAATTTCCCAGTTGAAATAGCATCTCGATAAAAGAAAACTAAGATCGGGATACACGAATTATCAAGGTAAAGATAGTTGGACCTGGATTCAAGAATCCCCAAAGTGAAGTCTTTTAGTCTTAGAACTAATTATGTTTCCCAAAAAAAAATTACCTAGGTCTATTGCGCACGACTCTGGAATCAACTAGGACACAAAATGTCAGGGATTGAATTTCCCAGTTGAAAGAGCATCTGTATTTATAGATTTTCAAGGACCAGGGGTTGCGTAGAATTCAAGCTAAGATAACTTGAGAATCAAGCAAACATTTTAGGTCTTGAAAATACAATAGAAGATTATATACTACGAACTGAATTTTGAACCATGTATAATGACTGTTCGGTTTGGAAAGTATGCCAAAGAATTAAAGCAATTTGATGTTCATTTAAACACTTAAGAATTAAATCATGATGCACACACATAAAGTATTTGAGTGATCAATGAAGTCTTATAAGTGTTTGAGAGAGTTCTAGTAATGCTAAACATATTTTAAAATTAAATTTTAAGCATATACTAAAATTTAAACTGGGACAGTTGGTATAAAGGTTCGTGAACAGTTAGGCTTGTTCACGAGTCAGGGTTCGTGAACCAGGTTCGTCAGCCCTATTAGACTACCAAACTCGTTTGACCACGGTTCGTGAACCAGGTTCATCAACCGCTAGTCTTTAAAACCAACTTTCAAATTTCGGTTCAAACCGGTTCGTGAACCGTCCCTAACAGAACTTGCGGTTTGCAAACTGGTTCGCCAAGCCTCCTGTATTTCTGAAACTCATATATCTATGGTTTGTGAACTGGTTCGCCAACCTTCCCTAAATAGAAATATCAATAAGTTCAATACTTCTCTCTTATGATGTTTGAAACATTCCCGCATGATAAAATCATTTGTTTGAGAAACTTTCAATTGACCGACAAATTAATTCATACAATAAATTGTTTAGAACTAATATTGTTAAGGATCGTTGAACATCTTTACTTAGAATCATATTTCGAGATTTTCAACAAGACAAGCTTGACTCGAAACTTCTTCTTTATAATTCTACTAGAAGTCATACGACATCGTCTCAAAAAGATAGAATGGTAAGATAGTGAGTAAAATAGAATGGTTAAGTCCTCACATACCTGACTCAGAAGTTCTCCAAATGTCTTCGTCGATCTTCAGTCTTTAAGGGTGATGTCTGATACTCAACTACCAAATTCTAACCTAGACCGAAACTTGACTTAGTGGACAAGAAATCAAGATATAGTTTTGATTATCTAACATTGATAACAAGCTTGCGATAGCAAAACTTATGGGTTCAACCGAGCAATGCTCCAACAACAAGTAATTGTAGGCATTTTAACTGTTGCTTGACCAGTGGTGTCTCTGCTCCAAACTAAAAGTATCTTGTTTGGGATAAAACCAGTGGACCCCAATAAATAGGATTCCGACCGCTGCTCATGGCTGAATTAGACAGGATTCCAATTTTTTGTTGAATTGAAATCCAAAACGGCCTTAAAAAATGGGCTTTTTCAACTGCCATTGTATTTATATAAGCCCGTTATCATGCAGCTCTACATCCTTATGAAGAGGGATACAATGCTAGTGGTTAATTTGTTAATTTTTTCACCAAACTTATCTGATCAGATGGTGTAACATTAATGTCTGCTTTCAAATTAGGATCATCATCATAAGCAATGAGTCTAGGACATGTATGGAGCTGTGTACTTCTGCAGAACTAATCCAAGCCTCCCCAAACCAAAATATAAAAAAAAAAATCGTGTAAAGAGATGAGATTGAGAAGAAAAGCTCGAAGTCGAAGCATCTATCATAATATCTAGATACATATAACTGTTACCGATATAGATGAGGACGAGAAGCATATCATCATTTCTTAATTGCTGGCTGGTTTCTTGCGTACATACGCAGTTGCAAATACTTATAGTCACTGCGCACTACATGTAGCTATAGCAAGCCCATCTACACATACAAGTGCATGGATATATACATGCGTATACCGGAATAATAGTTTACTTGCTTACTAGTTGCAAGTTTGGGATATTATAGATGTACTCGATCGAAGACTGCTATCTCGAGTCGAGTTTATTGTATCCCTTGATCACAAATATATACACACAATGATGGGTTTTTTTTGGATATTAACCAGCAAGATGATAATTAACCCCAAAGGTTATGATAATCTCCACTATTTTGTTCAGTAGTGAATTCATGATCACGATCTCCTGTATAACTATCTAAATGAGGACGACTAAGCAGCATTCCTTCAGCCATGTTCCTAAGAAGATTGAGCATGTCAAATATAAGTTCCTCATCAATAAACTTATTACTATCATCATTCACACAATCCACCATTGCTAATCCCGGATTTTCTAATTATGAAGACGATGATGGTACTAATGGAGCAACGGTTTGGGTTATATTGGATGCAGATAAGGAATCAACAGCCGCACCAGCTGCAGCGGCAGCATTAGCAGCAGCAGCTTGGATGTCACGAGATGAATTAGAAGATGGAACTGGCAAAGATATGGCTAAGTTTGGAAAGTTAAGCTCGGCGTTATGGCCTTTGAGTGCAAGTGCAGCTACATCATAAGCAACAGCTGCCATTTCAGGAGACGGGAATGTCCCGAGCCAAATACGATTGGGTTTCTTAGGCTCACGGATTTCCGACACCCATTTTCCACTACCCCGACGCCTAACTCCACGATAAGTTCTGTTTCTAGAAGTAGCATCACCACCATTGTTGACATTATTGAAGCTCATGATGTACGCACCTTGCAAGAGTCGGTGTAAGACTAATCAAGAGAAGTAACAAATATTACTAGGTAGTACTTACTTCATTGAGATTGTATTTGGCAAGAGATGATATCGAACTGGAGGAAGTAGACTGACTAATTTATACTGATTCGATTCCATGTTCGAAGTCGCCAGAATTGTCAGTTGCTAGTTAATGAGCGCGTAAGGTCAATCAATAGATCGAGGAGTTAGTTGGTACGATATTTTGTGAAAATGCAATCCAGTTGTTTATGAACTGAAGCCTTTCTGTAACTAGTGACTTGGAGACGATGACCCTCTTGTAGCCACTGTAGTTAGATTGTGTCATTCAAGCGTTGGCCAGCTTAGCTTTTGTCGGATTTTACTTATCTTCTTAACCATGTATCTTAGTACTTTAAACAGTGATTAGATATCTTAAGACACCACTAATGGAACAATTTCTTAAATTATTTTACTTTTGACCCATTACTCAGTAAAAGTAAAGTCCAACCGTTGGTGTTGTCATAAGCCAAACTTATTAAAAAAGAAACCCACAAAAATATAAAAAAATCCATTACTAATAAGGGGTACGAATTTGCTACGAGTCTACCGATTCATAGTGCAATAGATATTCTGATTTATATGAATTTTTTGTACACCCGAAATAAATTGATTCCTTCCAATTAGCAGCCATAAATTAATCTTACCGATTCTATCTTTTTCATTGTTCTTTCTAATGGGGTATCATGCTCTTTAAAAAGAAAGACTAATTGGGGATACTTTTATTAATTAGGGGATATTTTACTGTAGCTGCCGACATGGTTTTTCAATGCCGGCAGTCCATCGACCATACCGATTTCATTGAAAAACCATGCCAGCAACTACAACAAAAATATCCCCCAATTAATATAAGTATCCCCAATTGCTTGTTCTTTCTAAAGCACTTGATTAATTCCAGGGACCGATTAATATTATAGACTTCTCCGGGTTAAAATATTTATTGTGAGTGACTATTAGAAGAAATCAAATCTCGGATGTTCTTAGTTTATGTGGTCAGTAAACCACTTGACCATTTTCATAAGGGTTAATCCTACCATAATCATAAAGTAATGAGCTTAATTATTTTCCGCACTCAGGCTTCTTCAACACTGACTAGTGAACATCTTGATTTTTGTTTACGAGGACCAAACACGCAACAAAATGGCTGAGTTACTCTCGAATGTTAAGAAACTGCGAAACTGTTGGGGGTTGAACCAAGATTTATAAAACTCTTAACTAGATTAGTGCCCGTGCTACGTACCGGGTATCTTTTTTCTTCTTTTAACCATATTTTTGATTTGGTGTGCGCGGGGTTTCGCCTCGCCCCATGGCGATGCATTATTGATTTAGTGACGCCCCGCCCCGTCTTGACGTTATACAAGTGGAGAAAAGAAATGAAATATGTTCTGATTTTATTTATTTTTATTTTCGCAGAAAATATGTGTGAAATATATGAAAAAAAATTCCCTTTATGTATTAGTTTGGAGAAAAGAGTCTTAATATGGTAGGTACTCGATTGCCGAATTGAATTTGGATTTCCATAAAATTACAAACAACATAAGTTGAGTTTTCCTTTTGAATTTGTAATTTTTAAATCAGTTATACGTTGCCAAGTGTCCTCATAAAAAAATTGTTTCACAAAAGTTACAAAAGACTGATTTTGACCAATAGGATGTGAGGGTTTCTTCGCCGTTTACCGTTTACCGTAAGAGCTTTATTTATTTACGCCTTCAAGTCATTAGATAGATTCTTAAGTATAGGATTATTGAAGAATACTTTGATATAATTGATGGGTTTAATCAACATTGTGATATTACTGATTCTTAAGCTTTATAATTGTTCTCCTCTAGTCATTGAAGCAAAGTTTTTATGCCTCCAAAAGCTCATGTTATTGCCATCGTTTGATGGAAGCCAAGTTTTTATGCCTCCCTCAAAGGAAAGACCCACAACCAAAAAAAAAGGATTGTGGAAGGTTTTTATGACACTAAGAGCATCTCCAACGGGATTTTCTTCGCTTTCTATTTTGAAGGCCGCATAGGATTTTTTCACATTTTGAGAAAAAAGCGTCTCTAATGGAATCCTCTAAAGATAATGTGAAGATGGTGTGGAAGGTGGTTATGATTACATCCTTTACATATCCTCGGGTTTTAAAGGATCTCTTCTGGGATGTGGAGAATCCTAATCAACAATTTAGTTCTAAAATAAATGGTAACGCGGTTATATTTTAAAAGCATAAAATATTTCGACAAATAATCTAAATACAAATGTATTAATTATTCATTGAAAACCTCACCGGATGGAGAAGGTACCTTTTCCCCTCCTAAAATTAGGGAATTTGGATGTTAAAATTGTCTACAAGAGGATAACACGTAGGAAAGACCCAGAGGACCCGTTGGAGAAGCTCTAATAAGGATACAATTAACTGCGTGATATTTTCCATCTTTGGGAGTGTTCTATTCCAATTTCGGACATTACATACTGTATATTTGTAAGAATAACAAAAAAAAAAAAAAAAGGTGTATCCCAAACACTCCCCAGGCTCGTGATTACACCAAAAAAGCAGGCAGTGTCACGTGATTTTTTATATATTAAAGTTAGTAAAATAATTATTCTTAACTCTATACATATTATAGAAGCTCTACACGTTTTAATTTAGTAGTTAGTAAAATAAGTTTTATTTTTTATGAGGAAAAATTTCCGTCATAGCGGTTTAATGTAAGTGTAGTCCGCCTGAGACGGTGGTACTAACGTACATTTAAGTATTTGGCGTAAACGCGGTTCAACAAAAATATTTAGGTTGAAATTTTGATGGAAGTGTTGTCCACCTACCTTTTTATCGACGTCGTTACTAACGAACAGTTAAACACTTGATATAAACAAAGTGTAAACCAATTTTTAATATTCCGACCAATAGAATTATGCCAAGTGTTCTCATCATAGCTTCTACATTAGAAAATACGTATTTATTTCGACCAATAGGAAACGAGGGTTTCATCACCGTTTAACGTGAGAATTTATTTTGTCAAGGCTTTTAAGGGGGGATTTTGTTTGCGAGGACCAAACACGCAACAAAATGGTTGAATTACTCTCGAATGTTAAGAAACTGTGAAATTGTCGCGAGTTGAACCAAGATATATAAAACTCTTAATTGTCATTGTAATTAATAGCGCGTTTAGATGTGCATCCAGAAGGAACTTCCTGACTTTTAAAAGTCAAAAAATAAGAAATTAATTTGGGCAGAGAATTTTAAAAGTCAAAAAATAAGAAATTAATTTGGGCAGAGAATTTTAAAACGAGTTTTAGAAATCGGAAAGTTTACATTTTGTAAAATAAAATAGTTTTGCTTCTAAAGTATCCAACACGCTACGAGAAACTTACATAGTTTTCTGAAGTTGTCACTTGTCACCGTCCTAAATCCTATTATAATTCAACTTTCATTTTCGGAAATCAATATGAAAATTCAACGACCAGGAGAATCAAGTAACAGTGAAATAAGAGGCTCAAAACCACTGATGTTAATGGGCTTGACGCGGGTAATATGGATAGAATATTTTTTCGCCGATTGCATCACCCCAAACCCATCAAATCTCTAGGCGTCACTTCTTTTCACTTCCTTTGAAAAAAAAATACTTTTTGTCACCTGATTTTGATTTTGCATCAAGGATTCCGACTGTTATGCATTACAACCATTACTACTTGACAAGTAAATACGCGTATTAGGTCCTGTCACATAAATCAATTTTCACTAATTTACTTCGAGTCCCATTTCATTCGACTCTAAGAAAATTTGCACCTATTAGGCAATATTTCTTAACAAGTTGTTTTTGAATTTTGGCCCCAAAATTATCCCTAATGCTTGTGCAAGTTAATCAAACTTAGACAAGAGAAACAAACACTAAATATATATCATACTTACATTAATAATAAACGTGTTTTTTTATATACGGAAGATAGGTCATATGACCAAAACCCATAAAGTATGGGAGTAGTGGACAAGCAAACTATGGGTCTGGGTGAAAAAGATACAAGAAAATTTAGTCATCTATACTCGTTACTTTAAATTTTATTCTTTACCATATCCTTTTTGTCTCTCCTATTTATTTTCTCTCTCCAATTAAAAATTAATCGTGAAAAGGGTCTTAACTTCCGAAATATAAATCGGATTTTAATAAAATTTATAATTTTGGGAAGGGCTCGAAAATCTCTACAAAATAAGATCCATTGTTGATATGAAATTCGAGAGAAAAAAAAATTAGACCACACCCGATAATACTTTATGCACCCAGGTGTAACTTGGACAAAGTTTATTTCCTACAAAAATATGCATTATGACCCAGGTGCAACGTGCCAAAATTTATTTTCTATAAAAATATGCATTATGCACCCAGGTGCAACCTAACCAAATTTTATTTCTAATAAAAATATGCATTATGCACCTAGGTGCAGCCTGACCAAAATTTATTGCCTATAAAAATGTGCATTATGCACCCAGGTACAACCAGGCCAAAACATTTTTCCTATAAAAATCACAAAAATATACGTTATGCACTTGGGTGCAACCAGAACAAAACCTATTTCCCATCAAAATTATACATTATGCACTCAGGTGCTTCTGGTGTATTTCGCACATAAATCAAAAGAATATACATTATGCAAAGTACTATTATGAAAACTATTTACATCATTTCAACCGGGACTTAATTTTCCTAGCATTTTTAGGGGCAACTCCAAAAAAATTAAGGGAGACACAAAAAGACAAAAAAGGTCACCCGAACGTAAAATGTAGCCATCTATTATCTTCCGTTTTTTTTAATGGCCAAACTACCCTTTACAATCGGTTGATAACTTTACAATCGGGATGTTTATCTACAATTGGGAGTCAATTTAGTTTATATAACTTCCGAATATAAAGTATCTCCAAAATAAAATCCTCTATCTTTTGAATTTTGATTATCCTATAATCGGTAGTAAATAAAGTTATCTTGACTCCCGATTAAAGTAGAACTTTGGCTAAAATGCTACCATATTCGGTAGTGAATTTAGGTTATTTAACTCCCGAATATAGAGTAGTCCCAAAATGAGATTTTGCAAAATTTCTCTATCTTTTGAATTTTGATTATCCTATAATCGGTAGTAAATAAAGGTATCCTGACTTCCGATTATAAAGTAGACCTCTTTACCGAAATCCTATCATAATCGGTAGTTAAGATAGTTCATATAACTCCCGAATATAGAGTTGCCCCAAAATGAGATTTTTCAGAAATCCTCTATTTTTTGAATTTTGGTTGAGCCTATAATCGGTAGTAAATGAAGTTATCCTTACTTCCGATTATGTAGTGACTCTCTTTGCAAATATCCTACCATAATCGGTAGTCAAGATAGTTCATATAACTACCGAATATAGAGTAGTCCCAAAATGAGATTTTTCCGAAATAATCTATTTTTTGAATTTTGGTTGAGCCTATAATCGGTAGTAAATGAGGTAAAATCCTGACTTCAGATTATACAGTGGCTCTCTTTGCAAATATTCAACCATATTCGGTAGTAAAAACAGTTCATATAACTACCGAATACATAGTAGCACCAAAATGAGATTTTACAAAAAAAAAACTGAATTTTTGTTGAGCCTATAATCGCTAGTAAATGAATTTATCATTAACTTCCGATTAATAGTAGCCCCAAATACGCATTTAAAACAAATTCATATCAATCGGTAGTCTTTGTGCGTTTCTTAATTACCGATTTACTCTCGACAATCGGTTCAAAAATAACTTCGTATTACGGAAGGGCATTAACGTATTCTACTATCCTTTTGGACATCCCTTAACCTTATCTATGGGTTGGGAATAAAAAAGTTACCCCTAATTCTTTCGGAGTCGCCCCTAAAAATGCTAGTTTAATTTTAAGGTGGATAAATAAAAAATGGGAAGGAAGGATTGATGTTGGCAGTTGGTCCCATGATCCCACGTACAAGTTTAAAACGAAATCATATTATTGATATTGGTAAGAAGTTAGAGAGGCGTAAACCTGTGCAAATTATTGAACAACACACCAAAGGCTAGCTAATGGCAACCTATAATGATCTAATACGAACACAGCAGCTCCAATCATTAATGCGAACAAAGCAACTCCAAGTTGCACCAGGACCGTTTCTTTCGGGCCTTTTATAGAACAGTTGACGTACAGTTTCAGGTGTGTGAGTATGTGAGTTTAAGGCTAATTTTGAGCTCCTTTTGATATCTTTCTTCACCTGCAATCTCCTGTTTCACACCGACTAGGGGTGTGCATAAAATACGGAACCGCGGATTTCATCCGCCACCATCCCTAAAATTGCGGGTGAAAACCAATCCGCAAGAATGTATGGGCCGGACACGGGTGAGTTCTCAAATCCGCAACGTTTAGCGGTTTAGTTACGGTTGGTTTTGTAAATCCGCGGATTCATCCGCATTCACCAACAATCAACTCCTCTCTATCCTAATATTCACCAACAATCAACTGATTCCTTCTCTTCATAATCACCATATTCAAATGCGGCCAAAACCCATTAATCTCCATTATTCTTCTCAAATCAACTTCATCATATTTCTTTCATTAAATCCATTCTGAGACCCATATCAAGATACCTCAAAATTCATCTTGTTCTTTGATGTTTTCTTCATTTCCTGCTACCGGCAGCAACACAATTCCAACAACCAAAAACGTGTCCTTGATAAGGACGCATATGAACTACGACAGCGACATTTCTTTCCCAACTTCTTGTAATTTCGTACTCTCATGTTCTGTATTCCATCCACTTCCCACATAATCACAGATCCACGAAATTCAACATACAAAACCCATCTTAATCACAAATTTTACATTTAATCTCCAGCAATCTCTCGTGTTCAACCATGAATCAATTGTCAAACATCGATTCTTCTGATGTTGTTCATGAATCAATAGCTTCGGTGATGAACCACCAGAACCCATGGCACCGGCGTGATTTAGCTAGGGCAGTGGTCTTGATCGCTGTAGAATTAGGTTTTGTTTTACTATTTTATTTTATTTTTACTAAATCCGCGGTTAATCCGCATCCGGCCCGTACAATCCGCTGATCCGCAGATGTCAAATCCGCGGGTGATTGGGCCGGACATGGTTGGATTTTCCAAATCCACAACTTTGACGGTTTGGTTGCGGGTGACCCCTAATCCACAACCGTCCGTCCGTTGCACACCCCTAACACCGACCCATACACCATCATTACATTCAAATTCTACAAACTCGTTTATATGCACTATACACCATCATTACTTTCAAATTCAACGGCAAACTTAGCAGTCAATGTTGTTTTTCGGCAAAGAAACGTCGTTTTCTCGACTCACCAAAATCAGCTTCCAAAAAAATGTTTCAAACTCGTAGTCTCGGTAATCATCAGAATTTCTCAAACTAAATATTCTCTTATTAAACCTAAATCACAACCTCAAATCACAATCAATCCAAAGTCCAACACCCAAAAATTTCTTCAATTTCAAATCAAATTTCCAAAGAAAAAAACCCTACTTCATCATCAATATGGTGATAAATCAGAACTTTCAATTAAATTTTAAATCAAAACCATACCTATTTCACATACCATTCAAAATCGAAAGGGAAAACTTAATTCACATACCGTTTTGGAACAAAGAGATTGATAATTATCCCCAATTCAAACAGAATCACTCACTTAATTTCAGATCTAAACATGATTCCATGGAGAAGTTGTCCTTCAGCTGTGAAAAGGTTTGATTCTGTTTCTACAGATTTCAGATCTTTCATTCTTTTAGATTCCTCTTTAGGGGCATAATAGAACTTACACACTTAAAAAAGTTATTAAGTTCGGGCAGAATGGCTACGGAGGATATTAAAACTATTTGAAAGGTTGTCATAGTTTGCTTGTTTTTTGACCCAGAAATTCAAATCCAAGGGCTAATTAACCAAAAAAACTGCTACGCTATTTTATATTCTTTACTGTTATGCTTAATTAATTAAACCCCTAAACATAGATGAGAAATTACATTAACAAAACGAAAAAGCAACATATTCCATCTTAATCAGATTTTTGTAAAATTTCTTAGTTAGTACCATCCATGATCTATATCCTTGGCTTGACTATTGCTTGAAGAGTGTACTTCATCACTACAGTGAATTCAGACTTTTCACTAAAATCTACCTTTGGTTGGGATGGAAGCGAGCACCACTCGAACTCTTGAACCATTCTTGCTACCATGAGAGTAATATGAATCATAGCCATGCTAAGACCAGGACAAATTCTCCTTCCAACACCAAAGGGCATCATTTTCGGTATTCCAGAACCGCCCGTCATATCACCGTCTTCTTTACCAGATAAAAACCGTTCCGGATCAAACTTCTCGGGATCGGACCAGACTCTCGGATCCTCAGAAATCGGTGGTAAATAAATCTCGACGTTTGCTCCTGGTGGTATATCATAACCCCCTAATGTTGTTGGTTCAATGACTGCATGGGTTAGAGAAAAATAAGTTGGAGGGTGTTTTCGCAATAATTCCTTAATGAAAGCATTTAGATACACCATTGCGTCCAAGTCTTTTTGTTCCACTTTACGATCTCCAACCGTTGATCTGATCTCATCGTACAATCTTGACTGGATCTTAGGGTTGTCGATCAATCTAGCGATGCCCCATTCAAGTGCTGTAGCCGTAGTGTCAGTACCACCGTTAAGAAACTCAGAACAAAGTGTAACTAGTTCACTGTCATTAGGTGCTGATTTCCGGCCTTCAACTTTCAGATCGAATAGTGTGTCGAGATATGCGAACGGGGCAGCTGTGCTGTCGGATCCTGGATTTTGTAACTCTGATCGACGCTTTTCGATGAACGGCACAATGGTTTCTATCTGCTCCATTCGGACTCCCAAGGCATGTTTTCGTTGCTTGGCGAATAATGGGCTCAATATGGGTAAATAATCGTCTAACCTGGGATCTAAGATCAATAAAACTTTCTTCATCATCTGATCAATTGTATCAATTGTCTCCACATCCATCTCTAACCCGAAGCACATCGAAAGAAGTATGCAGAACACGGCGTATCGTGCATTTTTCAACACCCAAACTGCGCCACCATTCGACTTGGCTTCATCCCGGATCCGGTCAATGAGTCTATCCATAGCCGATTGTCGACAACCATGGAATTCTCTCAACCGACTCGAACTCAACATGCCTTGTACCATATTACGACGAAGTGAACGCCACACCGGCCCATATAACGCTGAGTTGACAGTAAATTTGTTGCAGCTATAAACATTCCGGGTCGGGTTCTCCGGTGGTCGTGTAGCGAAAATCTGACCTTTTTCTATGAGTGCTTCATGAACTAATTCAGCACTACTGACTATAATCATAGTCCGAGAACCCATTTGCAAAGTGAAAATATCCCCATGCTCTGGTCTCAGTTCTCTGACAAATTGGAAGAACGGCTTTCCCGAACGAGCAACTTGAAGTAGATTGCCTACAATCGGCCAACCTGATGGCCCTGGAGGAAGATTAAGATGAGAGTTTGGTTTTTTGACGCTAGAAATTGGTAAGAGTTTTACAGTCAGAACTGTTATAATGAAAGCTGTAATGCTAAAAACGTAATAAGGATTGTCAGTGTAAGCAGAATATAGAGTTGACAGAGTGAAAGAGTAAGCAGCTGCAGCCATGGTTGCAGAGAAATTCAGAGAATCAGATCAGAATGAGAATGAGAGGTAGAAGGAAGTGGCAGTGAAAGTGAAGTATATATTGAGAAAATGAGTTGTAAAATGTGGTTGAGGCATCATTGAATGAAGCAGGTGCTTGCCCCTACCAGTCAAATACTAAAAAAACCTAGTGAATTCAATGCATTGAAAGACAATAACACACAAACTAGCTTAGTGCTTAAGTTATTTCTTTTCCATTTTGCTAATTACATAGAGAATTCTAGAAGACTCACTTTTTTTCTTCTGACAAGCAATCTAAAAATGAAAATCACTCGCATTAGTTTGTGTTTGTACACGCTTTAACTATATATGTGTACTGAAAAATTACATTTTCACACGCCAAGATCTCATAGTGTTGTGTTGCTATTACCAGCCATTTTATAGCTCAGGAATTCAACCTAATGCGACAAAAGCACCATTACTTCCAACTACTGAACCAATAATAGTCTTTTCGATTACCAAAAGATGCACACATAATAATAACTGAAAGAAGAAATCAGTTGGGGCGGTGATCGGCCAAAAAGATAAGTCTGTATGAGAGTTAACTTAAATGCGTCTCTCCGTGTACTCTACTTGATTTATAGTCACGATCGAGTAAAGGTTGTTGAGTTGGTCACCTAATTAATAACAATTTACTACAACATGACACGATAAAACCCTATTCCTTTTGTACTTACTAGACCCTTTAAAATGAGAGACTTTAATTTAATTAAACAACAAAATGCACCAAGCAAGAACTTTAATGTTCGAGAAATGTACAGTACTATGGTGTCACTTCAATTTTTTAGCACCACCGTTTTTTTATGGTACAAGTAATTCTTTTGATTGATCACTGAACAGGATGTGTGCGTTAGCTAGATATCTTAAATTTGGTAGGGTCCATGAAAGAAAGCATAATTGCTAAAGGCGGGTATCAAAACTGCTAAGGCAGGTACCATACCATATAAAACAAAATAATCCTGACCGTCGGATCTCTGATTAGTATCCACCCTTAACAGCACTGGTACCCTCCTTTAACAATCATGAAAGAAAGCCTTGATATTTATTATTATTGCACAAAAGTCAATAATAAATTACGAATTGTTCTTCAAGATTTTGCAAATAGTAAAGACATTTCTAGATAGATTTTACCAAACCTAAGGAAGAAAAAAAACAGATGCAGAGTTTTCACAGTGTCCCAATTATAGGTCATCTATGGTTCAATATAGGTTTTTACTGATTACTATGACTTCTGCAATCACTGCAAGCTATGCACTGAATCCAATATACATTGTGTATCTTATTAGGAAAAAACAACAAGCTAAGGGATTAAGACTGATGTTTTATCTCAATCCTAGCTCTACGATAAACTATACAAAAATAGGAAAAAATTAGTAGGTGCCAATTCTCTGCACAATGGATTAATCTACGGTTGGTCACACCAAAAGTTGTTGCGACAAGAGGCGACGTTGAAAAACTGCATAAGCTATCATCAATAACAATAAATGCCGCTAACTGTCATCCAATAATATTGTTCTAATACAAGCACCGGTTGAACCAGGTTTATGATTTATCCCTGTGGTTTCTCGACCGTACCCGCATTGTTAAGTTTTGGAAACACCAACCAGAGATCTCAACGTATGGTTTTTGCAGTCTTACGACCGTGGAGAATATCTTCTTCTCTCAAGGAACGCAATCTGTTAAGAATAAGACTCCCATGTATATCACCAAATTATGGAAAAATCTTGGATGACCATGTACAATGGTTTTTTCAATATGAAAGGCGCTCTTTCATTCGTGCTTTGTGTCCGGCACCACCGCATTTGCTTTTTCATAGATTTCCCTACCACTAGCCTGTCGCACACATCTTCATCCGTCTTCCTATATAAAGATTTTTTGGTACTAATTAATGACTACCAACAATAAAAATGAGAAAGAAGATAAAAGAAGTATATCACTACAAACTTGATGAACGTTACATGGTGGTAGGGTAATTACAACGTGATTTCTCACCATTGCCATTGGCGATGACATGATGATGCACTTCATAAATTTACATAGAATCAATCAAGTTTATGGCCTACCCTATTAATACCACATAGGATACTTTGGTCCATGAACAAAAAAGGCTTCTCGTACTGTTCGTCCAGCAAGTTCGCTTAGAAGCATAAAATTGTGTATGTGTAATCCTTTTCAAGCTTAAGTACTATCACATGAATCCATGACGCCATGACCCACCGTCCCGACTACTTCCTACCAGAACAACAATGATTTTAATGCCAGTGTCAGGAACTTCATATGCAATCAAAGAGAAAAAAAGAAAATTTTCCGTAGCTGAATTGAGGTTGTTGTTAGTTCAAAAGTCATAGCTTTGGTGTTGTTGCATGTGATGCTTTAGGTTTTCTTTCCAAATTAATTTTCAGAAAATGGATGTTTATGATTTGTTATAGAGATTTCTATTGATCGACCAATATTTTCAGTACGAAATCCATGGGCTTTTCGACAGTCTTATCATTTCATTTCATTACAATCTCATCATGGCCCAAGTCTTGTTGCGCATACAGATTTTGGAAAGAAAAAAAATACTAGTATAAATGATACACCAAGAGATAGAAAAGGAAATGAAATCTAAATGATATCAAGAAAATGAAGAAATAAAATAATATGTGTCTAATTATTTATAAATTATCTACTAAAAATTACAAAAGATTTTTATTTAATGAATTTTTTCCATTTCTCAAATGTAGCAAGTATTAATCTAATCGATGAAAGTGAAAGTGATTAAAAACAAGATGAAAGTGATTAAAACTTAATTAAATACGACAAGCTTGAAAATGAGAAGATTTCGTTTTAACAATTTCCTTAAAACCAAGGAACAAGAGGAAAAAGATGTATACGTTCGTCCAAAAGTTGTAGAAATAAGAGAATCAAGAGAAGATGTTTGGCCAGTGCAGAAGGTACTGTCGCGAAACGACGTCGACGGTAGCAACGGCAATGAGCTCCAATTGGATGAAGACTTAGTCGATGATTATATCTTGCCCTATATGGGAGGGGGTGAGATTCTTGTATTAATGGATGAATCTTCTGGAAGGAGAACAAATATGGTTCTGAGACGTATTAGTCAATCAAGACACTACAAGTTAATGAATAATTGGCTATCTTCTTTTGTACAAGGATGTCGTTTATCAGCCGGTGATCGTATTGGTATTCGTTGGGATAATAACCATGGTTGCTTTGTTTTCAAGGTCCTAGCTCGGCATTAATGTTTTTACAGAGGGAAAACTTATTTATGTGAGATTTTTAGGTGTTTATGTGAGATTTCTAGGTGTTTTTGTTTAGTTTGATTTTTAGTTGTTAAGTTAATATGTTTTGGTCCTTATTTAGTCTGATGCTATTAATAATAATTTATAGTAGTGAACTTTCTTTCTTATGAAACTTCGTTACCAAGTAACCTTCCCGGTTGGCCCCTCATCTCATGGACTTCCTGATTTATTTATTTATTTATTTTGTATTTCGAGAAAGGCTGCCACCAGGGGGTTTTATTAGAAATGAGGGTCGTACACATAGGTATTCGGAAGTCTAGCCACAAGTTGGGCTCCAACACCTTTTTGAATAGTTACGCCTATTTTATAAAAAAAAGAAAACTGCCTACTTTGCCATTTATGTCATGACTTGCCAAACAATTCTTTAATCTCTTCAAAAACACCGCAACATCATCACTTAATTCACCAAGAGTAGTAAAGGCTAGAACCCCAAGTCCATAACCATGAGCGCGCATGTGTCTAGATATTTCTTACATTTGCGAGTGATTGCTTTTAAGATAGCTTGCCCAGGGATAAAGGTATTAACACCACCACCAGTGAAAGGAGAAATTCCTGTGATATCGAAACAAATGTCTTGTCTGTTTTCCCAGTTGTACACGAGGATATCTGCGGGCTTTAGACCATTATCATTGTCGGATAAAAATCCTAAAGCCACCTCCTTTCTTGCCGCAACACCTTCCTTATAGCAAATATCTGCAAAAATATCGCGGACGAGGTCGTGTCGAAATTTCAACCCTACCTCATTAGCACAGTGTATCGCATGGTCACCATAAATGTCCATAGTCTTATTGCAACAAGGGCAAGAACTGTCTTCTTCAACAAAGGTATGCCTAGTCTATAGCATAAGATAGAACTGAATTGTCGAGACCCAATGCGTTGGCCAAGCCCAGTAATAGGTACAGCGATCAGGTAGTCGTGAAGAAAAATATTTGCAACTCAGGGATCGGTTCCTACATGCAGAATTGTCTTCCAATTGAAATAAGAGAATTTATATTATTGCCAGTATTATTTCAAGTTTTCAACATTTCAACAAATTTGAGGCATATTGGATGGAGATAAAATAGGATCACGAGGTAGTAATATAAAAAGCCCTTTATCCATATATTAATGGCAAAGCTTCCCTTGGCTAATTTACTTATCTATTTAATTTTTGTAATTTTCTTAATATATTGGTTCTCTCCCTACAACTTCACTAGATTTGATGCCTTTAACTCCTTTTACTTCAGTAAATCGCCATTAGAATAACGATTAGAACTCTTACATTTAGTTGAAGACGATGAGAATTGAAGTCAGGTTAGCGCTCGGCTGGTATAGGGGAGAGAGAAGAGAAGAAAAAAATTAAAAAATTAAAAACAAAACTAATAATTAAAAATTAAAAATTAGAAGGAAAGAAAAAACAAAAAAGTAAATTAATAAAGAGTATTTAAGTAATTTACCTATCCTAAGAAACCCGTTATCACCTAAACCTATTTAGTTTAATTCTTTTGTACTCCCTCCGTACCACATATATATGCGGAATTTTGAATTTTGATTGTCCCATTAGATAGGCGGATTACTATTTCCACACATACCCTTATTAATGGTACACAGATAATTGCGTTGCTAATAGGATAAGGGGTAAAACATGAAAAAACATTAAAAAAAAAATTTATGAATCCAATGTAATTTTCTTAATCTAAGAGAATTATCTCTCTCCGCATATATATGTGGTATGGAGGGAGTATGTTCGAATATGCCATAAAATAAATTTCAATTTGAATCAGTTTGTGTTTTAAGGATATTATGAAGCCCTTATAATTACGCCATCGAATTTATGGGCTTATTCTGCTTAATCCAACCAATAAACCACAAATACGGAAACCCATGCTAAGAAATTGAGAAAACGGAAAAGTGGTTGTAGTTTGATTGTTAATTAACCACAGTACTCGGAGACTAACTCCCTCATTGAAGGGGAGATTAAGCTTTTGAAGGAGGAAACCCACTATAGGAAGGAGAAAAAGATTAAGATCGTATGGCATACAAAATGCCATCCAATATAGTTTTTGAACAGCTACTTCCCACACGACACTTTGTCTGCCGTGTATGATCATTTTTCTTTCCATACGGTATTTTGTTTGCCATGTATGTTCATTGTTCTTTCCACACTGCACTTTGTTTACCGTTTATGCTCCAATTTGACTCCAAACGGCATACTGTATTCTATATACCTTGTTTTTTCTCACAGCCAAGATGTTTACCGTGTAGCTTCCATTACCAACCAATCCTTCGCCCGAAGGAGTGTTGAAAGACCCCCACAGTAGGATCAAATTTGGTCTAGTCAAACAAAATGCATAAACAAATTCTATTTGCTGAAATAATTGACAGTATCTAACATGTACACTCTTCATTTCTGCAGAAAAAAATACTATTATTTTTTAATTTAACATATTTTTAGGGTAAAACAAAAAAGTGATTGTATTTTTTTTCCAAAACTGAGGTAATATTTATCATCGTAAGATCAACCAACTTTTTGTTGCGGGGAGGGTATGCCCCATTACCATTAGCAATTCGAGAATTTTTAGATGATCGAAAAATCAAGGACGTCCATCCTAAAACTAGCAAACAAAAGTTATCCAGCAAAATTTTTAGTTTTCTTTCCGAATAATCTTCATAAAACTGAATATACACCGTTTTCAATCCTCCCCGTATATATTCAAACATTTCAGTACAAAGTCCATGGGCCATGGCTTTCCGGCAGCCCTTTCATTACTGTCTCAAGGCCCATAAGTCTTTAACACATACAGATCTCTTTTAATTAAGTTGAATTTTAATAAGGAGAAAACATATGAAGGTTTTTTACATAAAGGGAAATGATATATACATAAATCATACCTAGAAAATGTAATTTATTATATATATCTAAGTGATAAGAGATTTTTTGTCTAAATTTGCTATGAAATCAGTGACGGAGCCACGCTTGCTCTAGTGGGGACAGTTGTCCTCCCTAGTTTTTTGGCGAACACATAAATCTGCTGAAGAATTTTGATACCGCGAGATTTTATGAGATTTGTCCCCCTGTTTTTTCTCTAATCTAAAGAAAACATGGGTTTTATTAGTATAATCGGTGATAATGTATAAATAAAATTAGAAATACAATTTAAACCATGCTTATCTTTTAATTAATCCAACATATTCCCTTGGTTTTTTTCTTGATCAACATGATTCTAATCCATCAATGGGTTTTTATAAAATAATAACTTCCTTGGATGAGTTGACACTAGACAGTAGTAATCTTGTTTGTCAGGCATGAAAATTCCATGGACTAAGTTCAAGATACATCATATAAAAAGATTGATCTTTATGGAGAAAGAATGCCAAAAAAAAATCGGACGGCCTTCGACCGCAATGTTGTGAAGTATAGTGCTATGTTTGTCCCCCCGGCAAAAAAACTCTAGCTCCGTCATTGTATGAAATCCAGGGGAATTTCTGAAAGTGGAATGGCCAGAGAAACTTATATAAAACATAGAAATAAATAAATATGTATCCAATTATCTTTAAATTATGTACATGTACTAAAATTATCGAAGTTTCAATTTCTCAAATGTAGTAAGTATAGTTTAATCGAAACCCTAATTATCACTATAAAAACAAGTTGAAAGTAATTAAAACTATCACTATTAATTAATTATAGGAAGCTTGAAAATGAAAAGAACCATTTTTCACCCTTTCCTTGAAACCAAGGAACAAGAGGCCAACAAAGTACGCGTTCCTCAACAAGCTGTAGAAGTAAGAGCTGATAATTGGCCAGTGCAGAAGGTACTGTCGGAAAATGACGTTAAGGGCGATGAGCTGCATTTGGATGCACGATTAGTCAGAGATCATATGTTGCCCTATATGAAAGGGAGTGAGAAAATAGCAATTATTGATGATTCTAATGGATTCAGAACAAATATGGTTTTGAGACACAATCCTTTTTCAGGAAGGTATAAGTTGCAGGATAATTGGTTTTCTTGCTATGTACAACGATGTCGTTTAACAGCCGGCGATACAATCGGTATTCGCTGGTCTGATAACTATGGTTTCTTTGTTTTCAAGCTCATATATCGACATTGATATTTCAACACATGCAAAACACCACTTCGTATGAGATTTGTGGGCATTTTTATTAGGCCGACCAAACGAAGCGAGGGAGGACATGACTTTTTTTTTCAATTTCACAAAAAAAGATTTGGATTTGGTTCAACGATGAAAGACCTCACTGCCCCTCTTTGAATTTTTTCCTTCTTTAAACAGAAGTAAATAATTACAATGTCGAGGACATTTTTGTAAAATGAAAAAAACGAAAACACGGGTGATAAATTAAAATGGTAAGACTCAAGTTTGAGGTCGTGGGTTCGAATCCCGGCCACCTCCAAAAATTTCAATTTAATTCTTTTTTTCCTTTTTTTCTTCTTCTTCTTCCTCCTCTCGATTTCTCTGTTATTTCTTCACCACCATCTCTGCTACACTATTTCCGCCTCCACTACCACCCAGTCCACCCGCCATTAGCCGCATCAATACACAAATCAATACTCTTCACAGATTTCATATATTTCTATCTCCTCAATTTTATCTCAGTTTCAACATCTCAACAATTTCATCTCAATTACACAGAGATTCATCAAATTCAATCAGAAATTGGAAAAAAAGAACAAATTTTTAAGAACCCTAGAGTTCTAACATATTCCTGCAATTACATCCTGCACACAATACCACCATCAATTAAACTAAGCAACTCAAATAAACATTAATCAACACACAAATTACATAAATAAATTGAAATCCATGATGAATACATGTCAAATCAAACCATAAAACTAGAAACTAAAAAATAAAAACCCAATTTTTTTAAGAGCCCTAAATTTCTTCAGTTATGCAAAAAAAATTCAAAACATAAATCCATCTCTTCAAGCAGGTGGTGTAGCCATATTCATCACCCCAGATGCTGATGCCGCCGTTGTTTTCTATCGAATCAAACACATAATTTCGAAACCCACATTAACATCACCAAAGAAAACAAATTTTCAAAATTTAAGTGCTGAATAAAGAATTTTGGTTTAGTGCAAGGAAAGAGGGGAATGAAAAGAAGATTGAAAAAAAGAAAACAAGAGATTAATGTTTGTTTTGATTTACATCTGATTCAAGAAGTAGAAGAAGGTGGTTCAGTAGCAGTTGGGAAGGGGAGGCGGTACAGAAGGAAAATGAGAGTAAAATTAGAGATACGGCACTGGCACTGCATCGAAGAGTTTTTACACACTCAATCAACGGCTACGATGTAATGTATGTATATATACGGCTAATATTTATTATGGTCAGTTGCTAGTTGCTACTGGGCTTATTTACTCGTCTTTTTACCACTACCCCGCACCAATACAGACGTCTATACTGATTACCGTGTTGAATGTATTACACGCCGCCATTTAAAGCATGCTTCAAATGAGAATCGTGCTAATTAGTCCATAGCACCATTTTTAGATCTGATGTATGATGTATCAAAATTGATTATCTTGATTATACATACGATGCTTTACAAATTCATAAATCCGACTCCGTACCATTACAACGGAATTAAATAGTGAGTACAAAATTTAGTTTTATGTCAATTTTTTCGGTCGGTCATCCCACCGTGACAGCGGTTGTTATATGTTTTTATTATCTATTTAGTCTCAACTATTTATAAAATTAGTGAACCTTTCTTTGTTAGCGAGGTTGTTGTTAGTTCGAAAGCCATAGATTGGCCTCTATTTGGTGTGATTTTTCTCTCGTCTCTTGACTATGCACTTTAAGAGAGCTAGCACAAAGTGGATAACACAAACATATATCCTGCCTTGATTCTAAAAATTAAATGCATTTTAGCCATTATCAAAGATAGTAAGATGGGGTTATTGACCCTATTTTACCATCTTGTCAACCTTCAAAACTTCGGCTCTACAGCGGTACAACCTCAATATTACAGTTGTATTTCAATCCCAGTCCGCAGTGTACATTCAAACGATTTAGTTCAAAATCCATGGGCTTTTCGCCAGTCCTGGTCCATAAGTCTTAGGCTGGGTTTGGTAATGCTTTTCTTTTCTCAAAAACACTTTCAAAACCTATATATGTCAATAATTCTTGAAATTAGTGTTTGGTAAAAATATAAAAAAAATGTGTTTTTTATCGAAAGCACATCTCAAATTCCTCAACTTTTAAAAGCTGGGAGTAGGAGCTTTTAAAAGCTACAAAAGCATAAGCTTTGGTCGCACCTAAAATAAATGCTGGGGAGTAGGAGTTTTCCTCAACTTTTTTAACACTATTTTATTTTATAAATTATAAAAATTACCCTTAAAGTTATATACAATCTATTTTTTATTTCTTATATTTTATTTTTTAAATATTTTATTTTTATTTTCAAACTATTTTATATATCATTTCATTTAATTTGTCAATAATAAAAATAAAAACAAATATTAAATAATTACTTAATTTTAGTTTCATTTTTTGTTTGAAAATTATATATACTAAAAAGTGGTTAAGTAAAATAATTTTTTTAACAATCATAATAATAGTGGCAATTAGTAAATTTAATATTATATATATTTATATTTAATAATAAAAAAATTAATTATTTTTAGAATTGAATATAACTATTTTCATATGTCTGTTTTTGTCATTTGCTAAAACAACAATGGTTGAATATGATATTTTACCAAACACACTTTGATTGCATTTTTAATCAGATTTAATTTTGATTAATATTTTACCAAACGTTTAATTGTTTATTTCTCACAGCACATCACAGTAACGCACAATAAAAAAGTGCTTCTACAAAAGATGCAGCAATACAAAACTAAGTCGTAATCATAGGCACGAGATGGTGATTCGCATAATTAGGAGGGACTTGACAGCCCAGATCTTGGATAACAGTCTCTTATAGGGGTGTGCAATGGACGGATGGTTGCGGATTAGGGGTCACCCGCAACCAAACCGTCAAAGTTGCGGATTTGGGAATATTAACCGTGACCGGCCCAATCACCCGCGGATTTCACATCCACGGATCAGCGGGTAATACGGACCGGATGCAGTTTAACCGCGGATTTAGTCAGAAGAAAAAAAAAAAAAAAAGTAAACAAACAAAACCGGTGAGGGAATTTTTGGACATGCCATGCTAGGCATTTCATCAAACAACTTGCGTGCATAATAATGAAAAACAAAGTAACTTATTTGGAGTAGAATCAGTATTCAGGGACTAATAAGCCGAAAGGAGAATTCCATAATGTAGATATGAACACCATTCAAAAAAATCAAAAGATATTTGGACTGAAACTAACATGAAATTGAGCGAAGGGGAACTTCAGTTCGTTTCATTTCAAAACAAACTCTGTTAGGTTAAATAGCAGAATACATGGCTGAAGGCTCATAAGCTTTGTTTTGCCGGGCTTTATTTAACTGGGCTTTATCTTTTTTTGTTATAACCTACGGTGCGGGTTAATCCGCGGATTTACAAAACCAACCTCAACCAAACCGCTAAACCTTGCGGATTTGAAAACTCACCCGTGTCCGGCCCATAGACTCTTGCGGATTGGTTTTCACCCGCAATTTTGCGGACGGTTGCGGATGAAATCTGCGGTTCCGGATTTTATGCACAACCCTAGTCTCTTAGCTGTTGGATAACAGTGTACACACGGTCCAGATCTTGAAGATAATTTTAATTATTAGATGGATATTTTAGTTTACCCGAACCCGATTACATCTCAACAAAAAATAAAAAGTTCTCCCCTTTTCCTCATTTTCTTTCTCTCTCTTGATCTCTTCTCCACTCATCTTCCCCTCAATCCAGTATGGATGTCGGTATAGCTCAAAATTCTACTTTTTTCTCCAACCTTGATTATATGCGCGTATGTGAGATTCAGTAATTAATTTTTCTGATCTCTTGGGATATTTAAATAGTTGCAATTAGAAATTATAAATCCTAGGGTTTTTGCTGCTATGTATCGAGTCCATGTTGAATTTTTCATGCCCCAACTTATGCCTAGCACAGGTCCAGGGGGAATCAAATGTGCTGAATTTCCACCATAACAACACAAATTACAACTACCAAAGAAAATACTCAACAACTAGTGCTTTAAGGAAAATAATCAGCAAGAAGGAAACAATAAGCGAAGACGTTGCCTCAAATGGGAAAACTTTAAAAAGCCCCGTAAATATTTGCTCAAAGAGCTAAAGAAATTTAACACGAAAGAAAGCATAAATTTGAAAGAAAGTTCGAAGGGAGAATGCAATGACACATTTCTCGATCTCAGCATTGTGTCATGAAACTCCCGTAAATTATTTGCAACAGCATCCGTTTCTTTATCACTCAACTCTAAATAAAAACCACTAAACTCTAAAAATCCAAAGAGAAGAGGTACTTCATCCTGATTCCCCACTATACCATGTTCTTTAACACGTCAAAATAGCAAACTAAAATCAGAAAAAAAGGACAAGATTTTCAGAAAGAAACCACAACCTCATCTAGTGGATTGATTAGTAGGTGTAGCCCTTAACGTGAAGGCTCTCTGCAGCACCTTCTCCAACTGGAGCATCACCCTTGTAGGTACCCAAAGTAGCTTCAGAGTTGGCCTTGCACCTTGCGAGGAAAGCAGCTTGTGCCTTCTCAATGTTCTCATCCTTTCCTGACCAGGCCTTGAGGGTACTCTGTTGAAGAGCACGACCGAAGGAGAAAGATAGTGACCATGGCTTCTTGGCCTTGAGCTGGTTCATTGCGTTGAGGTTTCTGGTTGCTTCCTCCTCACTTTGTCCACCTGACAAGAAAACAACAGCTGGAACAGCTGGGGGCATGGTCCTCTGAAGAGCACGGACGGTGTACTCAGCAATCACTTCTGGAGCAACCTTCTTGGCTTCAGAACCTGGGGTAACCATGTTGGGCTTCAATAGAGTTCCCTCAAGAAGAACCTTGTGGTCGTTCAAAGCCTTGTAGCAAGCTGCAAGAACTCTCTCGGTAACATCGGCACATCGGTCAATGTCGTGTGTTCCATCAACCAAAATTTCAGGCTCAACAATTGGCACCAAACCATTCTCTTGGCAGATGATGGCATATCTGGCCAAACCATTAGCATTCTCGTTGATGGCCAATTGTGATGGCTCGTTGGGGCCAATCTTTAGAACGGCACGCCACTTGGCAAATCTAGCACCAGCTGCGTAGTATGTAGCACATCGCTGGGCAAGGCCATCAAGACCCTGAGTGGTGGTCTCACCGTTGGTTCCGGCAAGTTCAACGGTACCCTTATCAACCTTGATACCTGGAAGGACACCACCTTCCTTCATGACATCAACGAACATCTTACCAGCAGCAGTCTTTTGGTATAGAGTCTCTTCGAAAAGGATGACACCACTTAGGTATTGAAGACATCCAGGGGTGCAGAAAAGAAGCTCACGAAGAGCACGTCTGTTGGACTCAACGTTCTCAACATTGATGCTCGATAGACGCTTTCCAATGGTACCGGTAGATTCATCAGCAGCAAGGATACCCTTTCCAGGGGTACCAATGTAGGCAGCATTGGCAATCAATTCATCTGCACATTAAAAAGGCAAAATCGTTAACCAAAAAGCAAAGTGAAATTCTCAATCAAATACCCCAGTGCGATTGAATAAAGGATGAATCTACATCTGGAAAAAAATATAATATACAGAGACTCAAAAATAGTATTCAGTAAAAACAGAACATGAATCCTTCTTCCAAGTCTACACTATCCATGGATCAATGAAAATCATAAAAATTAGGTAAAAATTACAGAATCATGTAGCTGTTATTACTGCTAAAAATCAAAGGCACAATTGATTACCTAATCAAAACACACAAATCAAATAAATTGATTAAAGAAAAAATTCATTACTTAATAATAAATCTACAGCATACCAAACTCTATGTTAAATCATAAACTACTCATTAGATACATGAATCATAAGCTTTACAGAATCAAATCAAAGATCTGTACATTCAACTCATCAACCAATAACAAATTAAGATTCACTGTTCTACAACCATAAATATAAACTTAGACAGATCTCTCAGTCCCACAACCAATTGATTAAAACAAACTATTACAATGCCTATCTTAGATTTTACAAATCCAAAAAACAGAATAACTGATTTTCAAAGTAAGATCTACATAGTGAGCTTAAATCATATCAGATCCATAACAAAAAATCAAAATCCAAGCATAGACAGCCAAGATCTGAACATAAAAAGTCATACTAAGGTAACCAAATCAATAAAAAAAGAACATAACAACAACAAAATCAGATCTCACCAAAAAAAATCAAATCAATCTGAAAATCAAAATCAATCAATGACAATAGAGAAGATTAGAGATTGAGAATATTACCAGCGTACTTTCCCTTGTAGCAAGACATGATGATTTTAGATGACGAAGAGGAAGTGAAGTTTCTTTTGAGACAAGAAAAATATGATAAGAGAAGGGTAGAAGGTATTATGAGAGGAAAAGGAGTACAGATGGTTAGGTTTATAAAGAGTGCATTGGAGGGTAGAGAGCAAGTATCGTCGTCGGTTTTATCGCCAGCCCACCCACTTCGTCTGACGTGGTGGTTTTCCACGCAAGACTCACCTGTGTTAGGTTGTTTTTTACGATGGAAACTTTTTCTCATTAATTTATTTATTTATGGAAAATAATTATTATACCATTAATTTAATTTATTTAGTTATGTAAAGAAATTAATTATTTTCCAAGAAAAATGATGGTTGCACGGAATTTATTCGCATTTCGTCCGAGCGAATTATGAATTCACCTCTTTTTAGAAGATTTAACGCACTACGGCATAAAGCGAGTTATTTTCCCGTAACAAACTTATTACAGCGAACATAATTAATTAATAATATGATCTTTGGTGAATTTCATCTGTTGTGGTTAAAAGCTGAATCAATTTCTATTCCTATAGCTTTTGATCCCACCGGAAAATATTTCGGCCAATAAAATTACTTTAGAAAATTTAGACCAATAGTAAATAAGAGTTTCTGGCCCCATCAAAAAATATTAAATAATAAAGAAATAATACCTTAATTAAAAAAAAATCCTACCCGTCCCCACGAGAAAATAATTCATTAAAGTAAAAAATAAATAATTACTTTAAATAAAATAAAAAATACATGGGTAATTTTCTTTTTAAGTTTAGGCTTGGGCAACCAACCTGAGCCCGTGCAGCGCACGGGCGCACATCTAGTACAGCTTATTATAGCGGACGTTTTTGGTTAAACGAGTCATGATGGCAGGAGATTAAATTTTTCAAAACCAAAGTAACTTTACACTATAGCGCGTTTGGATACCAAAAGTAGAAGTGTTTCTGATTCTCCAAAAACAGAAGTCAGAAGCAAAACTATTTTGCTTCACAAAAAATTAAGTTTTCTGCTTTTAGAAGTCGTTCTAAAATAATATTGTCAAACTGACTCTGACTTTTCGACTTTCAAAAGCTGAAAAGTAACTTCTAAGTGCACATCCAAACACCCCATAAGTATATTTGTATACCAGAAGTAGAAGTACTTCATAAATAAAATCATTTTGCTTCACAAAAAATTAATTTTTTTATTTTTTCAAACTGTCTTAAAATTCTATATCCAACTTGAATTTTTGTTTTTTTGCATTTCCATCAAAAAGTAACTTCTGAATGCACGTCGAAACACATAAACCAGTGGAGCCTTGTCTAATGTCTCCATTTTTCTTTATATGACTGTCCTTGATTAAAATATTGTTTCCCTTGTACTCCCTGGGTTTTTTTCGGTTAATCGTATACTTAATATTATTTTTAGAGGTAATTTTGTGAGAAACACTTTAGTTTTTTTTCCATTTCCTATAGCTTCTCTTAAATATAGCCTACACATTTATTAACTATAACCCATATAAAATTAGTGTTAATCTAACCAAACTGACATTTATAATAATTCGATATAGACGAAAGTAACTCCTCTCCTTTCACCATCAAACAGAAATACTAATATTTATGCCCAATTCAAGTTTGTGACCCAACAAATTTCCTAGCCAAATAGGATGGTAGTGTGCAAAAATAGTAATAGATTAAACAACTTTTGAAGATATTGCCCCACACATTGAATTTCTTAATTTGTTGTCGTTGGAAGCAGAGAAAAGGGACGCACTGGCCAAATACAACCCACAATTTAATTATTTACAATCCTTAGAAAATTTTATAAACCTTCGTGATGTGGGTAGACAAAACTTAAACTTATCATCTCCACTCAAATCCACAGACCAATTTGATTAAGACTCTGATCTTTATAATCAACATCGATTCAATCAATATTGATGACTTAAGTATTTAATTGGTTTTACCACGGTGATCATGTAGACATGAACAGTCTCTAGTGTAATAGGAGGACAAAAATCGAAAGCGGGTTTTAATGAGGTTCTGTTTATTCCTCCATTCATGACCTGTTTATGATGATCATCATACCGAGTAAAAAAATTTATGACGATCATCATGTAATGATACACAACCGGAGATGATCCGATATAATAATCAGTAAGTGGGTATACCCATTTAATGTATCGGCGTTTGTGAACTACTAATTTTGATTCTCCATCTGAATCAATATCTTCACAGATTGACTGGGAAATAAAAGGATTGTTTCGATCTCCAGGGTTGCCTCTTCTTCGTGATTTGTTATCAGTTTCCTTGAAGAGTTGAATAGGTAAACATTTTTGATGATTTTCAAATGAAAATCGCATTATATGATGGTAATCATCGTTACTATGATTCTAGCGAATAATAATGTTATTAGTTAGATTCAAAGGTTTGGAGATCCAGGGCAAAAATTAATACACTAGAGGAGACGATCAAAGTGAGTTTTGTATACCCACATACATAACCAAGGTTTCTGATTTTTTGAAAGGGTTGCATTTAACTTAATGTGGGTTGTATTTAGTCACTGCCAAAAAGAAGTGACATCATTTAATACTTATATTTCTCTAGTTTTGGAGTCCTTTGCCTTTCCTTGGGTTCGAATGATCACAGATTGCAGCAAATACCTGACACCTATTCAATTGTTGGTTTGTAAAGGATATTCTCATCCATTATGCGCATCAAATTTGTTACTGTACCTTTTGTAACTCGACATGCCGATCACATTTAGTTACCACCCTGGTTATTAAGTTCGCCAATTATAATCGTATAATTCGTGAATCCGTCCGTATCGATCGAATCAGTACGTATCGGCCGTATAACTCGAACTCCGACTTAATTCGCGAATTTCCAACTTAAAACGAATTATACGCGCATTTATAAATTACTGAATCATACAACCCGTGCAATACTTTACCACATCATCACTAAATTATCATTATTTATTATATTTTTGAATTTTAATATTTTAAATACATCAATCTGATTCCAATACTACCAACATACATGTTATTTGCTGATTGTAATGCACATATAATAGGTATAGTTCATGTCATTTTTTAAAGTCTAGTAACAGGTTAATATATGCTGAATTTTGTATGCCGAAATCATATCTCTAAAACGAATTATAAATGGACATATGTCCTTCTGTATTACTACCGAATTACGAACCATTGACCGGATTTTTGATCGAATTTGACTTTTACGGATCCGTATAATACTTGTATGTATCCCGTTCCGAATGTTTTCCGTATACCGAATTGCTAACTAGGGTTACCACCATAGGTTGAACTTTGGTTACCAGTACTGTAGGAAGTTATTACAAGCGGACCAAGAGTGTGAGTCCAACTCTAGTCTAGACCATCAAGAGGACCGCGGCAACAATCAAAACCTTTATTATACAGGTAGTGTTTTCTGTTGGGAACAGTTTGTCCTACACGAAAGGCCTGCACAACTAATAGTTGCGTGCCATCTAGGATTGAACTGGATTTTAATTCACTTTGGTCTGCTATAAGAGTTTTGGCTAGTGGATGGCACAATTTAAGTTCTCAAGAAGGTGGCCACATAGTAAATTTTGTTAGAAATTCTCGAGTGGGTCAAGTTTGAATAATACACCCTGAACCCTGAAGTACGGCATGTGGGTTGTAGCACACAGATTGCGGACCGTCAACTGTGGCTGCATGCAGATTGTGGCCTACGGATTGTGACCCTTAACGATAGACCGAACGACACAGAGTCCACACACCACCCGAGCCTAGCTATGATACCATGTTAGAAATCTTCGAGCCTAACTAACCTCAAAAACCGACTTGCAAAGGTAGGTTGTCTAAGGCTTATAAGCTTCATATTATGGAGGATCTTGGGCGATATATGACTATTTCTAACAAATTTTAGTCGAGACGACCGAAATCTCTAATAGATTTCCGATCTCAGTTAACGAATGAGATGAATTTTTCCGATTTCGGCGATACAAGATTTAGCCGAGGAATTCAGTGAAATGACTCAGGCTGACACGGCCGAAATCTCACCAGGATGAGTTGGCGTGTCGACGGGTTTTACGAGAATTTTACTATAGAAAAAAATAAAATTATCCTTATAGACTCGATTTTCTTTCTATCGTGTGAAATTGTTAATAATCATATTGCGAGGAACAAGTTTAAATTAGTTCAAAACTTTTAGTGTCATCATCATTTGCTTGATTAAATGGAACAACTGTTTGAAACAAGGGCTCTGAGTATTTTCTGCGAGATAAAACTGTCAAGGTACTCTACTCTGGAAAAATGCATGAAAATTGAAATATAAAAAGTTTTCACAGACGGATTTGTCCTTGACCCTTTGACTCATATTGCAAGCAAGCTTATCAATTAACAAATATCTTAAATACCTTTATTGTGCTTGTGAACTTTGGACATTTCTTGGTTTTGAATGATAGGGATTGCAAAAGTATCACAATGAAGTCGATTTCGGCCAAAATTCCCAGTCTCGGTCCATGTCCCAGATAAGATTTACAATCTTGGAGAGACATCCAAGGTCCCGCCAACACAATGACCGAGCTTAATGAGGAGTAGGGAGGACAGTTTGTCCTCCCTGGAATTCTATAGATTACCAAATTAGACTTGGAAAATATGGATTTACATCATTGTCCGGCGGCGGAGCCATATTAGAGCAGCTTAACTGGCTCCCAAGCCTAACTGCTGCTAAGTTGGCCTTTTCTTGGGGGTAAATTGGCTTTCCATCCGATCTTGCACCCCCAAGCATGGGTAGACAAAGTTTTTGCCCTTTTTGATTTTCTTTCACAAATTAGTCTAAAGTCCCAAATATTTTCTTCAAACTAATTGACCAAATGAAATGTTGTAAAATTCTGACACAATGATTCCAAAATTTTCCAGAAATAAAACTGTTAAGGGATCTTAGTCCTGATCAAAACGAGATTTAAAGTCCAATGTGTTGGGTGCCACTAGTTCTCTGTCAAGAAAAAATACACGATTGCTAAAGGTTGGTGCCAAAATTACTAGGGCGAGTATCAATATCGGTACCCTCTTTAATAATCATTGAAAAATGAAATTCGTAGAGTTATCCCAAACGGATCTGTCCGCATCCCTTGCTCAAATAATATCTTTATTGTGCTTGGGACCTTTTTTCATTTCTTGGCTCAGGGGATGATCGAGATTGCAAAAATATCCCAACTGTTTTAACTCCCAAGGAGATTCCTACACATTGTAGCCACAAAACAAACTTTATCTAGGCAACGGGAGACAGTGGGACTACTTGGATGATGCGCAAAATGTAAACATAGGTCTACTACAAGCCACACATGGTACCGATGATATTCAGGTATTCTGTCTTACTATGTAGTCTCACGTAGTCTCTTTCGATTAATCTGAAAAGTCCATTCATATGCAAAACAAAATAAAACTCCAAGGCCAAAAATCTTTTTTGTGGTGGAAGTTTATGCCCATAGATCTCACGACCGCCTCAGCTCGCTTGCAACTAGTTTGCAAAGTAGCTTGCATTTTGTCGTTCTTAAAAGAACAAGAATTATTGGAACCCTGTACTAAACATGAAATTACCACCATAGTACAAGTGATGATCCACAGTTTAAGATCTAAACTAGGACCATATTTTAAAATAAAAATAGAGAAAGGTCCAATCATTATCGTTATCAATTATCAGTATTATTATCAATCTAAATGCATTTTGGTTGATGAGAGTTTTTAGATCCAGATCCCTTCATTTATTAATAGAGTTGGAGAGAAAAAAATAAAATAAAATATAATTTTTTTTTGCTGCTTCACAGAACAACATGAACCTTCCCTATTTTTCAGTATGCGAGATAATAAAAGAACAACATGGGGCGGTGGCGCAGTTGGCTAGCGCGTAGGTCTCATAGCTATACGAGTGATCCTGAGGTCGAGAGTTCGAGCCTCTCTCGCCCCATTTCTTTTATTTTTTACCATTTATTTAGCATTTGCAAATGTAAGCTAGTGCTGAGTAGCTTTTAAAAGTTGGTAAACTCAGAAGGTGCGGACCCACGTAATTCGATTTAATAGATTCTCTATTTTAACCTTGTTATTTTATTATAAAGACAAGTTTTACCCTAAAATATTGCACACTTAACATTATATTTCTAACTTTTATTTTAGTTCTCTATTTTTCATTTTCATTTTCATTTTAAAATAATAATTAACATAACAATATTTTCTAAGCAAACCATAATCATAATTTTTTATCAAATAATTGTAAAAAGTAAATTTACAATTATTTGTTATAAAGCGGGGGTTGCTGATATTTGTTACTGGGGTCAAATTTCGACACGATTTTGTGAGAGATGTTGTGGCTGATATTTATTATAAAGCGGGGGTTGCTGCTAGGAAAGAGGTTGATTTGGGTTTCCTATCAGAGGAGGGTAAAGCATTGAAGCCTGCATATTTACTTGTTTATAATTGGATGAATGGCCGAGATGTTTGCTTTGATGTTACTGGGGTTTCCCCTTTCTCAGGTTACAACGGTCGTGCTTTTGTTCCTAGTGCTGCAATTTCGAGTGCTATTTCACGTAAATGCACAAAATATACAGATAAGTGCTCGACTCATGGTTATGGTTTTGGGGTTCTTGCTTTCTCCACTCTTGGTGAACTTGGAGAAGACACAGTGGTTCTCTTGAAAAGGTTGAGGAATTGTATCGCCAATTATGATTTAGAAGGCAACTCTTTGTTTTAAAAGTAAATAAAATAATAAAATAAATATTACTTATATTTTATTAAATATATTAAAATAAAAAATATAATTTATTATAATAAAATTGTATTTAAAACTAATTCTTGAAAATTTCGTCTTTAACTACATCACCAGCACTTTAAAATATCAGTTTACCAAACAAAATTTACAGTTTGTTAACTGCACGGTGTTTTTTAAATTATAGTTTACCAAACGTTATGTCGATTTATTTCCACAGCACAGCAACGCACAACACAAAAGCACTTTTCTAAAAATTCGCAGCAATACCAAACTAGCCTGTAGTCTCTCTCGCCCCATTGTCAAACCATTTATTTTTCCAAACCATTTGAAAATTTAGTCATGTTGAGAATCTTGAGATGTGTCATCGTCTATATGGAAATTTCATTGTCAACTAAGGTTCTAAATTTTATAATTTTTTCCTTATTGTTTTCTTTAGGCATACGATGACAACACAGGCGTGGCTTTCTTTTTTATTTTATTGAATAATCACGCGTGGGTTGATATGTCACGGTGACCAAAGCTGCATGCTTGTTGCAAAATCAGCCAACAACAAGTCCACCACTTAATCTAGGAATTGATAGAGAAACTTCAACTTGCTATTTAGGCATTATTATTGATTACCGCTTATGGATTGCCATAAATTTAAGATGCATTGCAGCAAGGTTCTTACTTTCTTTGTTGTGGAAGAACATTAATATCTCAGCCGAGTTGACTATACTGTATAATAATGGGGAATCCATTATAAAATGGGGTTATTTTCACTTTTTTAAATCATGATTGTTAAAGGTTGATGCAAATCAATCGGGGATACCATTCTATATAAGACAAAAAGATTAAAAAAAAAAATGATCCTGGCCGTTGGATCATTCAAACGTCACCACCCGCTAATACCGGTATCCCCTTTAGCAGTCATGTTTTTAATAGTTATTCATAACACTATTTTTCGTTATTAGGATTCGTATCCTGTTAATTATGTAATCAACCTGTAAGATTTCTGTCTTACTCTTTTTTATACAAAAATGTTATTCGTAAGGCCGCTTCATGTAGTGTATGACATGGCAAAATTAGAAATTTGTCATGCCGGGTGGCTTGGGAAACTTGCCTCACCATTATGTGAAAATGACTGAGCGATCGAATTTCTATCACATGATGGAGTCTCTATCGCCAGTGGTCAAGACTATATCGTTGACGATACAGATTATGCTCACTAGATTCAAACCCTATCATCAAAGGGAGAATTTCAATATCCAGTGGTTAACCCTCCATAATTGTTGGTTAGCTTTGATTGATTTGTCTTTCCAGTTAATGTAATTTAAATTATGTCCGTAAGGATTCCCATCGTGGTGGTGATGTAATAGACTAGTAAAGTTTCAGGTTTACTTTTTCTTATTTGAATAAAAAGGTTAAAATAGTCAGTAAAAATAAAAATTACATTGATTATAATGTCATATAGAATGGTAAATTAAAAAGATACACTATGTTAATATAAATAAATTATTAAAAGGGCAAGTTTATCGATGTTTTTGTGGAATTTGTCGTTAGTCGTACTTGACTCAATTCCTGCATTCCATTTTAGTATCTTACTTTTAAAAATTCACCAAAGGTCTTATTTAATTGACTTCTATCTGTCGAGTTCCCCGTGAACTAGTCGAATGAAAAAACTCTGTCCAGTAAGGAAAACTAAACAAGATATACACCCTAATAATACGTGGTGCAATTATTATATTTTTTTTAATGTTTTATTTTTTGCGATGAAAGGCAAATTCATGCAAAAGCCAAGCGTTGACTGTAAAATACTTGTAATCCTACGAAAAACATATTCAGTTTTTGTTTAATAACGAAACAATTCAACATAACATAACCATAATTATGTAAAATACACGATACATATACACAAAAATAAAACACCACAAAAAGAAGTGTAAACAAGACAGAATTGAACCAAAGCACAAAGAACACAGCAATCCCTATTCCTAAAAAGCATGCATGAAAAGAAAAAAATTCAACAACTGCTGAAGACCGCACAATACATAACAAAACCACACAAGTAACCACTGTAAAACACAAGATAAAATCACAACCAACAAATCCGGACGAAGTAATACAACAAACAAACAAAATGCTCACCGCGACACTAAGTAACCACAACTACAAGCACCATATTCTTTTTGACTTGGTCCAAAATACCCTTACTAGCCCCATCAATAAATCCCACAAAATCTAAAATAGTTCCTCCATTTGTTAGTGTTTTCTCTTCCTTAAAAATTTAAATAATATCCAATAAAGATAAGAAAAAGATTTGCGTTAAAAAAACATTTAGACCTACATAACAGGCTATATCATGCCCCTCTCAATGTTACATCTTGTAAGGACCCGCAAGCACGTCAATGTTATTAGACCAGTCAAGAGACAATTTAGCTGTTAATGACTCGGTTAATTAAATATGATCCATATTTAATAAAAATAATAAAATAATAATTTGGTTATGAGACTAATACCATTGAATAGATCTAGAAAAGTTACGCGAAATGGACTACAAGAACGCATCAATCGGACATCGAATGAGAAAGATATCACACCCGGAAATTGGATGTTGAGGTTTGAGAAAAGTCAACCGGAGTTGACTATGCTGTTGACCGTTTGACTATTGACCTGACTTGATCGGAACCATTGACTTGGACTTATGTGAACCTTTGATTAGTAATTGACTATCCCTTAGTAGTTGGGTCTAAGTGGTAATAGTAATTGGTGTAATTGGAGTGTTATTAAATAATTAAAATGAGAATAAAGAGAAATATCTTCTCTTATCGGTTTCTTTGGAAGAGTTATCTCTTCTTTTGTTTAAGCTGTTTCACCTATTAGCTTAGGATGATATAGAAAGGTATGAGGACAGAGAGCCAGTTAGAGAGATGTTTTGGAAGTCATAAGTGTTAATATTAGAAGAGAGTGATGAGGGGTGTGGTTTTGATATAGTTATGAGTTATAAGGTTATGGAGAGAGTTTGTTTATGAGAAGGGAATTATATAAGAGAGAATTTGAGAGAAAGTAGCTGTAGTATCTTCGTGAAAATAGAGAGTAGAAGTAGAGAAGTTGCTAGATGAACGATCTTGGTGAAGGTTCTTACGATGAGGGTTAGTTTGTTGATGATGGAGAAATGCTTTACATAATCAAGTTAGTCTATATTAACAACGATCAATTCAAAAGATGAACCAGTGGATTGAGGAATACAAGGTAGGCGTGGCTTGTCATCAGAACAGGTGGGAACTCTGTAACCTTCTTGTAATCATTAAGCTTTCCTTTATCTGCAAGCATGATGAGAGTTTACTATTTGAGTGCATGATTGCATGTACTACTCATGTATCTTTGAGTATGATGTATATGTGAATTTGTATGTACGATGTTTTGCTTCGATATATTGTGTGTGATATGCATTGTGGGATTGAGTCATGCTGTAACGAGGTCACCCTCGTGATAACTTCCATAAGGGCTCACCTCATAACCATTGGATATGACATCTTAGATGTGCACACATCTCTAGAAAAAATATATATAATTAAATTATTTTTATTATTTTGTTTTGTTTTTTTATTGGATATTTAATTTTATTTCTTCTTTAATCCCTCCAACAACCCTCCAACAAATTGGAGATTTAGTTATTGGCTCGTGCGATGAAGATTTCATGTTTTCCTTTTTTTTGTTGCCTAAAAACCTAGAATTTGGCACGTGGGTTTTTTTTAGGTTTAAAACATGGAAGAAGAATTGATCAATTTTGATCATGATGGCTTTTAGGTTACTGATCATGTGGAAGAAACGTACAATAGTATGTTTTATTTCTTTACTTTTTAGATGTTAAAGACCCATGTTTTGATTATCGCACCATCATTCACGGTTCTAACAGGCACCCAATCATCTCCTCTATCAGATTAATCAATCTGGATTGAGAGAATGATGCTTCGTCGATCTTGCATAAACAATCACTTTAACATAACATAATTAAATTTACTGTCATTTCTTAATACTAAAAATCTGTAAATCTTAGAGATAAAAAAATATATCATGTTACGAGATAAATATCATGTTATGATTTCTCATGGATCGAAAAAAATAGTTTAGTTATTTATAGGGATCTAGTAAAAAATAAATAGGGATATGAAAACATATAAAAACAAGAGAAAATAATAAAAATAATTTAATTATCTAATTTTTGTCTAGAGATGTGTGCACATCTAAGATGTCATATCCAATGGTTATAAGGTGAGCCCTTATAGGAGCTAACACGAGGGTAACCCCATCACAGCACGACTCTTATGAGATTTCCCTGCGAGGAGCGTCTGTGTTTCCCCACGGCTCTTAGCTAAGTTAAGTAAGGCGGTAATTCATCCGTCTACAATATTATTTTAGTAGGGCGGTAATTTATCCGTTTTAATATTATTATATCTATTTCATTTAGTAGGGCGGTAATTCATCCGTTTTAATATTATTGCTTATTTATATAGTAGGGCGGTAACTCATTCGTTTGAATATTATCTTAGTAGGGTGGTAATTCATCCGTTATGATATTATATATACTATTTTATTTGAGGGAAATCACTCGTGTGCATACTATGCTTGTTTTACTAACTTTCTGATCTTGATGGTAATATTCTGAATCATGGTTTGTATGGGCACTGTGTGTGGACGATGTTCTTATTATTGATTAGGGTTGCTTTCGCATCGTCTTCTCCAATGAGTTTGGCGAGGTTAGAGTGACACTTGCTTCATTGTGCATAAATTGCTGATTGATTAGTTTATTCTTATTCCTTTCAATTTATATTCTTTAGAATTGTGAACCATGTTAGTGATTACTTGAGAGTTACATGTTTCCATTGAGCACTCTTTTGGGATGATGTGCTCACTCGTTCCCACTTCAGTTTTCAGTTACCAGAAGAAATGGTACGCGTGAAGATATCCATTTTCGTAGTCTAAAGCTTTACCGAGCTATGTTATGTTTATGTTACTTTTATATATACGTTCATCATTTATTGTAAAACAACACACCAATATATTTATAACATTGGAGAGTTTCTCATCTATAATGTATCAGAGTGCTTGGGTATCAGTTTTGGTTTATTTTAGGTAATTACGATTCTTAAGCTTGATGATCTAGATCTATAATACTACAGGTTTAGGATATAATCTTGTTAGCTAAGTAGCATTAATAATTGGGGCGTCACACATCTTATGATGCTGGAATTTTTATCCATGACTTATTGGTATCCTCGTTGAGATTACTAAATAAAAAAATTTAGAATGAATAAATCATAAAATTAACTCTCTTATATTAATCTTACTTGTGTATTATTTATTAATGTATATCTTAGAAGGATTTGGATTCTTTGAACATGTATGAATGGAAAATTCTGATACATACATATAGTTATGGAGCATTAAGGAACTTATGAACTAAATAATGAAAAATCCCAAAAAAAGAAAGATCGAATGGTTTAGAATCAGCGGATGTTAAATATTTTAATTTTCAAAATAAAAAACAATGTATAAAAATCATATGAAAAGATACAATATGAGAAGTAAGAGGTATGACAAACCTATACATCCCCCTGTATACATCAACAAACTGAAAATTCATCTTTATAAAAGTATAAGAATTAGGTCCAAAGAAAATATCCGTTGCTTCGTTTAAAACTTGAAGAGCCGCCACTAGATTACCAAACTGGAAATGTTCTCGGGCAAGTCATAACTTCAGTTGGCACAAACATGCTGAGTGTCCCCAAAAAACTCCTGCAATAGAAGCCTAGCAGCCCTTACAAAATCCATAATGAGTTCCATGGAAAATAGAATAAAAATATATTGAACTCATAGCCTTAGAATATGTCTTAAGATCATTATCAAGTTATATAACATACTTAGTAACATTAATAATTTTATTCTTATTGCCCTCTACAAGATATGTTATAAATTTTTGACCGCTGTCTTTTTATATTCTTGCTCTCTTACTCTTTCTAAGTCCGATATCTTTAGTAGGAACTGAAATATGTTTATTATTTGAGTAGTGGCAGAATGTTCATCATTGTTATTAGTCTCAACAGGTTCTACACTAGGTATTAATGGGATTTTAGTGGGTTAAATTTGGGAACCAGTCATATTTAATTTCTCAAAAAAACTTTACATCTACAGAATCTATAATCTCAAAAGTTTCAAGGATTAAAAATTTAAAAGTGATATTGTTAGGTGAATAACCTACAAAAGCACATTTATAAGCCATATTTCTTAACTGTGGTCTTTTAGGATCAGGCTTCCTAACATATGTGAATAACCCCAGACCTTAAGTCTTTTCAAATGGGTTTTCTGTTAAACCATAATTCATACGAAAAATCATTCTTCTTTTCAAAGGAACTCTATTCAAATTGTAATATGCAAACAACATAGATTCACTCCACAAATAATTAGGCAATACCATTTTGTTGATGTGTATATGGTGCAATGAATTGATGAACTAAACCATGCTCTTAAAAAAATAAATTAAATTCCTTAGGGTAATATTCACCACCACGTTCTGTCACAATTGTGTCTCAACTTCTGCTTTATATATTATAAAATTATCGAAAAACACCACTTTTATATTTCATCGAGTAAGTATAAGCATTCCTAGTATGATTTTCAGTAAAAGTGATATAGTATTTGTTTCCACCACGAGTTTTATGACTCTTCATGTCACTAGCATCACTATGCATCAATTCAAGCAAGGTACCGTAATTTCTTACTACAGATTTAAAGATATTCATTGTATATGCTTGCACACAAATTTCACATGACATTATCAAAGTTATAATCAGAAATCAATGGTTTTCATGTTAATTTGTAAGGGAACTATAATTCACATGTCCTAATCTACCATGCCATAAATCAATATAGTCAACAATCCAATCAGAACCGTTATTATTTAAATTAAGTTTAATCATCCCATTACAAGATTATCCATGTCCAACATGTATTCGGTTCTTGGACAATACAAACTTATCAGATTCATAAGTCACCTTGAATCCAACCTTATTAACAAGGACTCATGAAACAAGGTTTTTAACAACGTCGGGAACATGTAAAACATTAGTAAGAGTAATAATCTTTCCTGGAGTGAACTGGAGTTCTAGCATGCATTTGCCAATTACTTTAATGCTTAGGTTGTTCGCTGAAGTAACTCCATTTCCTTCTCCAATAACCGGTTCGTATGTCTTGTAAACATTTCTCTGTTTATGGTTATGAATGGTTGAATTAGCATCATACCACCATCCACTGCTATGATCATCAAAAATATTGACAACTTGCATTACACACATGAGTTTGCCGTTTTTACCGACCATATTTACTTTTTTTTTTTCCCATTGACGATAGTTACGAGCATAGTGTCGGGTTTCTTACAGAAGTAACATTCAATAATCTTCTTATATTTCTTGTTGGGATTTCTTTTTTAGATTTAGTATCATTCTTAGGTTTCAAAGAATTATGTGTCGCAGATTCTTCCAAACTGTTAACCTTAGAATAATTCTAAGTTTGCTAACTATCCTTAATTACTCGTCTACGAAGGTTCTCTTTAATACGAAGATGATATTGCAAACTTTCTAAGCCATATTCAGTTTTATCATGCTAAAGTTTTTTCTTGTAATTATTTTAACAAGGGAGAAGACGAGAGATTATAACACCCCAACAACGAATAAATATACATAATCAATTTTAACATCCTTAACCTGGGTAATAATTGTTGTATTGTAAAACATTTTAAAATCCATGAAGTTGAAAATTAGGAATTTCTTGTTGCTCGCTTCAGAAATATTGTATTTGTTATCAGGCGTAGTTCATAATTCAATTGTAGTTGCTATACTTCGATGGGCATTGTAAACACTAGTATCTAAGGAATTCAAAAAAAAACACCACGACATATGAAATCATCTTCATGAAACTTATTTTATCTGGCTTTTAAATCATCTTTGTCTTTTGAAATTGCAATCAGAATTTCCTCCGAACAATCTTCAAGAATGTAACACGACTAGATGGCAATCAGGAAAATTTCATCATCTTTTTCCAGCGAGTACAATTCTTACTACCAAAATGTTTCAAACGATTCACAATCTGATTCATGACTTGTAGAGACTATATAGTGGTAGTCGAAGTTTCACCCTAAGTCGTCGAATGATAATTGTCTACAACTGTTTGGAATTTAGGCTAAAAGAGAGAACAAAAACAAAAAACAAGGATGTTGTACTTCCGACTTCATGGATCTGTAAAGATGATTTTTAGACAATTATTTTAACCCTCCCAATCAATTATAACGGGCATGCGAAATAATTCCTTCAGGATACAATGAAGTCCTTTAACAACATAAATGGATTCAATGTTTTTACCCCATGATCCAACCAAGAAATCACAATGAGAAAATTTTAATGATGCTTAGAAGAGGGAAAACATAAAATCTTACAATTGACTTAATCAAGAATCAATCCATCATTATTTATAGGGTATTTGCATATGTTCAAGATGTTTGTTCATCACTAACAGATACTTCTAATAAGAAACGATCGTGGCTTTTGGAAAAGAACACTTTTGTTCGAATTCAAATTCCATTTTACGGATAAAATGGGTTCAATCATTTTATGGAAAATAGTACCGGGTAAGATGGGTGAACTTATTGATATTATATAGTAAAAATATCCAACACCTCATGCTCAGATCCGCTCCCTTGGGAACAGATCTGATCACGACAACCTTGAAAACTCTTCAAGCATTCTCCTCTATTTTCTTATTTTTTTGTGTTCTCGAGGTTGTTCGATCCCGATTTTTTATCCTCCTGTTATAGTTTGTAGGACTTTGAATTTTTCACTATTCTCTCTTTCTGCGGATCTTTATACCTTTTAGGGTTTGTCATTCATATTGTTACTTATATCAGTGGTTTTCTTGTGACTGTTTGAGAAATGTGATCTTAGGAGTTCTTTTCATGAGTAAATCCCTTGATGAGAAGTTTATTGAACACAAAATTACTTTTCGGAGTATCTTTTTCTTCAATTTTTTTTACCATCAACGGAAGCAACAATCTTCTACATCACGATTCATATGAAGATTTCAACTCAGTCTGACCTTTTTGTACTGATTCTGACCTTTTTACTATTATGAGTTTTTTTATCCCAAAAAATATTGAGAAATGGTTGGGTCATTTTTTGCAGAATTGTTACTTGGTTTTTTTTTTTCCGCACAAGCCAAACAATACCATTTAAACATGTTATTTTAGTATTAGTGTTTCGTCTGTTATTTTGGAAACGCGGAAAACTTGTATCTCAGATCCTAAAATCATGTTGTAGTTGTTGGTTAGTTTTGATTCGTTTGTTTTTCTTTTCAATTTAATGTAATTTAAATTATGTTCATAAGGATTCTCATCCTGGTAGTGATGTAATACACTAGTAATGTTACAAGTTTACTTTTTCTTATTAAAAAAAAGGCTTACATTGTCGGATCAAAACCAAAATTACAACAATGATAATGTCCTTCAGAGACGCGGCGGAAGCCCCCGAAGGAAGCTCTGCTGCACAAAGATTAGAAAAAAGGAGTAGTTGAAGCAAGTGAATGATTTGAAATTCGAGTTATTTCACGGAATAACACTCGTATATATTGAGCTCGTAATGGTACCTCGAGCTAGGCCTGCCTGGAGAGGACAGTTCGGGAGCATAACCATTTATCTGGGCTAATGGGTCCAAAGTTTTTAGTTCCTTAGCTGTTGCAAGCGTACAACCCGAAAGTTGAGAGGTACGAGGGAAATGCAACCCAGGCGAGCCGTCTGCAAGTACTTCTGCGCCCCATCACTAGCCATCGGGAAACAAGTCGCACCTGCCCGACCTAGTGGCAACCGGTACGAGACGGAATGATTCATGCTCGGGTAAGTGCCTTCATCCCTCTCCTCGCACCTACGTACGAGTACCTAAAGTCCTTAACAGTCTTCAGGTTGGGTGTGGCCGACGTAGCGGTCGAGTGAGTTCTGACAATCTGACTTGACCTCTCACCTGCTCTGTCCCTAACAACGAAGGTACAGACGTTCGTGCTCTGCATCCGCAAGTCTTTCTTAGTTAGTGGTATGCTATCCTCGATGGTTTTGTACTGATGTTAGCCAAACTTGACTCTGTCCCTGCACTAGTATTTTACTTTTAAAATTTCATCAAAGGTCTTATTTAATTGACTTCTATAGGTAAAGTTTCTCGTGAATTAGTCGAAAAAGCTTTGTTTATCAAGGAAAAATAAACAAGATATAATATGTGGTGGAATTATTATATATATATATATATATATATATATATATATATTTGCAACTTTGGCAATGAAACGCAAATTCATGCAAGAGCCAAGCATTGACTGTGCTTAAATAACATATGCACCACCAAAAAGACGAGGTAAAAAACTAGTATCTCTATTCTTGGGATGAAAGGAGTATCAACCAATGGCGAACGCTAGGAAACAACCCAAATGATTTCTACTTAGGGGTGAGTAAAAAGTCCGGAACCACGAATTTCACCCGTATCCGTCCGCAAAATTGTGGGTGAAACCCAATCCACAAGATCTATGGGCCGGTCACGGATGGGATTCTCAAATCCGCACTTTTAGAGGTTTGGTTGGCGGATTCACCCGCACCATAAGGCGAGCAGTTTAAGGCGATATCTGAGAGATTAGGTCTTGTTTCCACGATAAATGATTTTGCTAATGAGATTTATAAGAAGATGGAAGATATGAAGCAGAGTAGTAAACGGATGAACAAGAAT
>JAJJMB010012831.1:446819-486546 GCA_023531105.1 Papaver atlanticum
AGAAGATGGAAGATATGAAGCAGAGTAGTAAACGGATGAACAAGAATGCACCGGGTGCTGCTTGTATATTGCTTGCGTGAAGCTAAAGAATCCCAGAAGGATGAAGGGAAATCTGTTGGGCTGCGAATGTCCTGGAGGGTAAGATTCTTGGACGTACCGTTGAGGAGATTAAAAAAAGCTTGGACAGAAGTATAAATGGGGTGAGTAATGCTGGTGATTTCTTGAGGCGATTCTGTTATTCTCTTGGTATTAGTAATAAAGCTATGCAAGCTGCTCAAGAAGCAGTTGAAAAGATCGCAGAGTATGATATTCAGAGGTCTCCACCGGCCTCCTGCAACTGTCGCGACGTCGATTATTGTCATGATAACTCAACTGTATCCGATGACAGAAAACGGATTCGAGATGTTGATGATGCAACTGGAGTTACGACAGCCATTATCTAGAAATGTTATAAGGAGATTTATCCTTATGCGTCGTAACTGGTACCGGCTTGGTATGCAAATGAGGAGGACCTCAAGAAATTGTGTATACCTAAAAGAAACGGAAACAAAATCCCCCATTCATGACTGCACTCCCCATATGCAGATGATTTTTTTTTGACTAAATCCGCGGTTAATCCGCATCCAGCCCGTATCACCCGCTGATCCGTGGATGTCAAATCTGCGGGTGATTAGGCCGGACATGGTTGGATTTTCCAAATACGGAAATTTGATGAATTGGACGCGGGTGACTCCTAATCCGCATCCGTCCGTCCGTTGCTCACCCTATAATCCTACTGGCACCGGGGAGTTTGGGGCTATGAGGACTACACGACCACATCGACAATCAGCCCATAGGTCCGTCCTAGCACAAGGTTAGGATTTTAGCTCTTCCTCACTGAGTTATTGATGGCTTCCTTATTGGGCAACTTTTGAGATTTCCAACTAGACTCTTATAGAGAAACAGAAAATGGAAGATCAAACATAGAAAATTAGATAAGGATGAGTTGAACATTTGGCTTGCAGCCTTGAACCATTAACGATGAATCTATTAATGAGCTGGACTTTCCTGACATCGTTGGGCTTTCAAGGGTCTAAAATCGTTGGGCTTTTTCCAAAACAGCTGAGTTATCACGAGAAAATATCAGACAATATTGTTTGTTACCAAAAGAATGGATGCCAACTATAAGTGGATCTTACAAACAATGGATAACGTAAGATATCACACAGAGTATTTCTTCTCCTACTGCCTAATAGCTTACATTCCCATTCTTGTATCAGTTCTCTAAAGAACTTATATACAAACGCCCACATTTGCCTGATCCATACTCATCAGGCGCTTGAGAAACTATGTAGTCCATTTGACTATTTGATAGCGAGACAATTTTTTTTTCTTCCATACATCTGTCGATTAGAAAAAATGAAAAGAAAATTCAATATTTTTTTAATAAGTACTTGATCCTTATTTGGATAAACCGAAGCAGTCTGCTGTCAGGCAAGGCAGCAAATTCACAGGGTCTTGCACTTATGTGTAGGAGAAAAAAGAGATTGACGCAAAACTCAAGCATCTATATTACGGTCCTCTTTACAGAATTATCAACGTAAGACCGCATAGCGCAGTGGATTAGCGCGTTTGACTTCGGATCAAAAGGTCGTGGGTTCGACTCCCACTGTGGTCGGCTTTCTTTTGTTTTTGTTTTTGTTTTTGCCATCAGTTTCACTTCCGGCAAACAAATAGAAGTTCCATAAAAATTGAGATATTATCAAGCAAAATAATAACGCATTAACTCAACTATAACTAGTTGAGAAATTTTTTGATGGGGCAAAATCCGAAGGGGGCGTGGAAACCAATCACAAGCGAGCAGTTTTTCTTCTTAATTTGGACGGTTTCTAACTAACTATTATTGTGATTGATAATAGAGCCAAGCGCCATCAAAAGAATGAAACATATCAAGCTTCATATCTATTAAAGTCAACAAGGACACAGAGAGACAGGAAGATAGATTTGAACCAATCAATTCTAAAATTCTATCCAAACTCAAAATTCATCTAACCTTAAGAAATTCATTTAAACTTCAATAACCACAAATGTCTCAAATGTATTATTATTCCATCTCTCAAATGTCTTTACAATTACAACAACCATGAAAAACCAACATCAGTAACCACAAATTTTCCAATGGCAAAAAAAAAAACATAACAAAATACATGAAGAATTAGTACTAAAATGAGTTTATTATTTATTAAGGGTTGTTGATATTCTTAGAAGCAAAAATCAACAAAGAAAACTCAACTTTTTCCTGCTCTTTCTGAAAAACCTTTTCTTCTAACCACAACTTAGTATCTAACCCACTTCTTCTCCTAAACATGAACACAGCATTCCCTGACTCTCCTTTATTAAAAAACCAATCATGAACATCCCACATCATATCAATCAAGACTCCGTCGACGAATATAGTTCGGTTCCCCCGGAAATTCCACTGCAAGCTCTTCACCCGTATGACTTTCTTTTTATCAATTAAAACAGATAGTACCGGACCGTCTTCTCTCGTGCATTTTATCAGTATATCATGAGCAGTACCCAAATCACTGAATTGTGCCTTGGTGTTGTAGAGGTTGTTGCCGTTGAAATGCTCTCTCCGGGAAACTAATGAGAATTTCGCAATTTTGCATAAACTTGAAATGTACTTTTTGGACGCAGATGATAATTCTTCACCACCCATGTCTCCTAAAAGAAGTACTAGTTCAGAATCAATCACGACCGCGACGTAAAACCCCGTTACAGGTTCCGGCTCCAAACCGTACTTAGCCATGGAGATATCCCAGAAAAGCTCAACCTTTGAACTCCCTGCTTCTAGTTTCCGAGTACCTTTCTTCCGCCGGAACAGCCGGTAATCCGTGCTGAATTTGAAACTCGGCGACGACATCTCGTTTACATTTATGCTGAGACCTTGACTGTTTGCAATATTATTCTTGCACCAAGAAATTGTAATGTAAAACTGTTTTTCAGTAGATAACTTGGTTTTGTAGAGACAAGAAATTGCATTCTTGGTTGAAGGCAACAAATTTGCAGGGTAACAAGCTAAGTTTGCCGTGCTTGAACAAGATGTTGCATCAGATACTTTTACTGCATAATCATTGAAACATGAAGCCATATCTCTGGATGAAGATTGAAAACGGAATTATTTTTGTCTAAAGAAAGGAAAGTTATGATTGGAAAATGGCTTCTTCTTCTTCTGACTTCTCATACATGAATGGGAGAGAAAATGAGATATTGAGACAGAGAGGTGGGAGAGGGGGAGAGTTATGTCCCTATTTCTATATTGTCCTAAATGCTGCCTCTAAAGATAGATATATTTGGAAGACAAAAACCAAATAGAGAAATGAAAGAGGAGGAAGATACTCTAAGGAAAAGGGGTTAATGGTCTTAAATTCACAATAAATTACAACTTCATAATTCCTACAGAAAAAGGAAAAGAAAAGAAGAATCACTGACAAGAATGAAATAAAGATACAAACTTTTGTATTCTTTCTTTAATTTATCTTGACAGTTCATGTGGGATGTTAAAACCCATTAAAGAATACAAAACAAGAAAAAAGACATAATATTGAAGAAGTTTGGACCCATTCATTCATATTTACTACCACCAATTTTTATTTTTCATGGCCATGGAATTGAAGGTGGAGGAGTAGTGACTTGTATTTTTAACTGACAACAGAGAGAGATAGGGCTATCCCTACAAGTAACACAGTCTGGAGGTCACTCAGAAACTTTTTATGTCTCCAAGTAAGAACACACACACTATGTACTTCAAAGTTATGGTTAAGTCCCCAACTCAAACTTTTCAAAATGAAAAAGTGAGTCTCCAACTGCCTTATACCATTTGTTTAAAAACCGGTATTTTTTTATTAATAACAACCCAAAAAAAACAGGAAAACAAAACAAACAAACAATGGTAACACCGATGTCACTGTAGTGCAGTGGTTAAATTGTTCGGACACTAAAATCTGTATAATGGCCTATTTTAAAGTTTAAACATTATAGCGGACGCTCATCGGAATTTGTGTGCTTCTTATATGGGACTAAGAGACGGCATATTTTTCAGGTAATACAAAGACATGACCGTTACCCTAAAATAAAAAGGAGCAGGAAACTTTTCTCTTTATTCTGTTTTTGTTTATCCCCATTTGGCCATTTCCTTGTTCTTGAGTGCACATCATGATTCTTGATGGGAGCAATAATCCTACTTATGATAATGTGTTAAGAAGACTCTTTCAGATGTCTTGTACAATTTGGGTGTAGAAATACCAAAAGAAATGAGATTCCAATTGAGACTTACTTTCAGACCCTACTAACCAACTAAAGAGACACAATTGTAGTGAGTTGTTGTTTGTTGCTTTGTTTTGTTGCATTTGTGATGAACTATATGTTTACGTGTGAGAAGGATTAGGTTTCACCTAGAGATAGATAGATAGATAGATAGAAGAACATGGATACCATAAAGAAAAGAAGTTGATGATTCCACAAGAAAAGAACAAATTCTGCTTCTCCTAATACATGTGTATGTTTTAAGAAAGATCCCAACAACTATGAAGTTTTCTTCATTAGCAGTTATTAGTAGTTAGCACTACCAAACCATATTGTAAAAAAGAACCTAATTTTTAAAGGATTTGGTGGTTAGTTTACTTGTCCCCTAGCTCATTACTTCCAGCTAGACTTTTAGGACATACCCTCATTTTTTCTAATTAACAAATGCTAATCTCAATTATGAGACAAGTTCAGGGCACACAAACTTTCATTATTAAAATTAGTTTCTGATAATCTCACTTACAAGTCCGTTTCGTGGCAGCATCGTTCCGAACTTCGTTTGGACAGCGCCGTAATTTTTCCAAGGTCATTTTACCGACATCAATCAATCCAAAACTCAATGCAAAAACACAGACTCTTACAAATAGTAACAAAAGACAACCAAACAAAGAATTGAGGGGTTTGTTTTACTGTTTATCTTTTCCTGTAATTTGATTCGATATGCATTGAACTAAAAACCAACGACTAAAAACATACGAAAACACCATCACAAAACAAAGTCAAAACTCAATGACACAATTTTTTTGTTTTAATGAGACTAAGCTTGTAGTTTATACGCCAAAATGTTCTGCAATGAAAATGACTAATTAATCTACCGACCCTTCCAAGAATTTCAACTTTCCTGCAATGAAAATGACTCTTTAAATTCCGTGACCCTTTCAAAAACACTCACATACCAGAGAGAGGGTCACCCACACTTACTGAATTGATAGTTGGGTGTTTATTTAAGTCTACCAGCTTATTTATTGGTGCCTGTCTACTTATAAGCCAACCGGGCAACCCTAGCACGTGCAAGGCTCAACCCCATTAACCAGCATAAACTCGAGATAGAGATCTTCTTGTTCACAAATAACTTAAATCTATAGGATTTTTTCTTGTGAACCCTGTGTCTAAGTACATGGTTCATACATGAATTTATGATTAAGTATTACTTTTAAGTCAAATATTGTCCCTAAGATTGTAACTCCTCAGTTTAGTCGTAAACTTGTGATGGTACATGACCTGAACAAGCTACGACTACATAAACTATACTGCAGTTCACATTTTTGGTTGTGTTTATGATGTGAATTGGCTGTTTGGAAAAGAAAAATCTGAAAATGAAAGGGTAGGTCCAAAATTTATGAGAGACACGGACATTCTCACCCTGTTTACCTTGAGAGTAGTCAATTCTAAGTCATAAAGTTTCCTGTCTACCCCTAACTTTAGTACGGCAACATCTCAAGAATCCCTCCTTTTTATCACCAAAAATAAGATGAATCTCAGAACACAGAAATCCTATTATTCCAATATGACCACAAATATCACATCCATGATCGTACGTAGAGCTTAATCAACCTCATTTATATCAACATTATCATCAGACAAGAAAGCGTAAAAGATTCAAGTAGCGTTATTTTTTAAAAACAATACGATATTTTAGTGCTGCAAAACTAGCCATTTTAAGAAACTGCATAGATAGTGGTTTGGAAGCATGACGTGCCAAGTTAAAGGACTCACATTGTAAACTCTCATTGAACGTACATTCTTATATCTTATCAGTTTGTTCTATTCTATCAATAAGATGATGACAATTCGGAGTTAAGGACTATTTTTTAACAGAAACATTGGAAAATTAAATAATTGAGAAAAGGGAAGAAACTGTTTCTTAAGAACCTCTGCGTATGTGAAAATCAAAACTTCCCATGATGGATAAAGGACCGGCATTTTAGATTTAGCAGACATTAGATGGGACTGACATAGTTGGCAAATCTACCTGTCATCAAACGAATAAGTTTTGAAGTTAGAATCTCTGCAAGCAGCATTTACACACAGAACCAAGAAGTAAATTCTGCATTGAATAGGACACATTTTTCAAGCATGCTATGACTACAGATTGAGAAACATCTGAAGAGATTATGTTGTTTACATTGGAAAAAGAAAAAAAAATCCGAAGACCCATGGGATTTTATTGACGATAAAAATAGATTTTCCTTTACACCTAGAAACTAAGCTTCAGCCAATATAATATGGAACCCCTCGCTGCACTCCTCCATGTAATCCTCTTAGTCGACGCCTACCTTTGCTTTAGGGAAATCACACTAGTTTCACCACCAGCTCCACCTTACATTGAATGAACTAAAAGGGAAATCACACTAAATGAGCTAAAACCTTGTATCATAAGCCTCAACTTCTTGGCAACCGATGGAGTGAAACTCACTGGTAGAGTCTATTTGTATACTGAAGCATTACCATGTGATATTGGTGAAAGAATTTAAACACACAGCATTCTAAACTTAAAGCATGACTGGATAATGAGATTAGTGAGAAAGAAAGACAAATGGTGTAATCTAACACTTGAGTAGTCCAGTGCGATAACCAGAAGCCTGTGGCGACCTTCGGAGCAAAACTCAACCAGTCTCGCCAAATTCAAATGGTGGGTGCTACTTATAGTTGCAACTTCCATTCTAAACTGTTTTCCCCCTTCCTCAGTTCCTTCTAGTTGTTTTACTGCAACTATTAATCTACTGGCAAGAATCCCTTTATAAACAGTCCCAAAACCTCCAGATCCGAGTTTCTCCGCAAATCCCTTGGTTGAACTATGGAGGTCACTGAATGAGAATTGGACGAGAGTGCCAGAGGCATATTCCAGCAACGCATATTGCGCCAATAATGAACTGAATTTTGGGCTGTTCCTGTAACACCAAATTCCATAGACCACCTTCCAACAAAACCACAGCAACTAGAGCAACAAAAACCACAACTGCAATTACCCAACCACGTAATTTAGATGATTTACTACTCAGCGACGTAGTAAGAGCAAAAGAAGGTGGATTGGGGGTTCACTGATCCGCAATTCTTAACCTATGAAATACTAGGAACAGTGGGCGAATGATACCCGCTAACAAAAAGTTGTTGCTTCATAGTAACATACTCCTCCCCAAGAGCTTTCGACGGAATACATGTGGAATCTTTTAGGCAATTCGACTTACATCCCGCTGTCCCAGCATAAAAGAACTGAGAAGAGGGCTCGGATTGGTAAGTGAGAAACATAGTATTATCTAATTCCGTCATGGTTAAAGAACTAGTTCAGTTTGATAGTCTAACTTCCTCTTACACACTATCATTTGGATCTACCGGCTCGAAATTTTGGGATGCACAACCACAAATAGGACTTGTTACATTACAACTATAAACACCCATGTTACCACATCACCCATAAACTAAACACTGATATGTAACAGCTGCCCATCTCTCAGTCAAATTCCCGCACCCCCAACAGAAGAAAACATTCTCTACTTCCCATCAGAATTAAGAATAGAGATTATCAGTTTCACCAAAGTCACTATTATAAGCTATTCTGACATAAGTCTGAAGAGTAATATCACTGACATTGAGTTGTAAAATTCCAGTATCCGAAAGACTTAAACTTAGGAATGTTAATAAGCTATTCTGAAGAAGTCTGAAGAGTAATATCACTAAGTTCGCAGGATTGAAACCCTGGAAGAACAAAATACACCTCTTAACAAAGAAGCTTTAGAGCTGAGAGTGACAAAATAAACTATAATCTCAGGACGAATAACATCACAGGTCTAGCTAGAAGCTCTTATAATGCAGTAAAGATTAGCAACAGATTTGTAAGCTCAGCAACCTTGACCAGGTTGGCCAACACAACAATGCTAAAAAATCTAGTGAATTCAATTCATGGGAAGACAATAACACACAAACTAGATTAGTGCTTAATTTAGTTCTTATTCTTTTTGCTAATTACATAGGGAATTCCAGAAGACCCACTTTTTCTTTTTTCTAAATTCTCTGACGTGCAATATAAAGATGAAAATAACTTAATGAAACTCTATGTCGCATAAATTTGAATATACTTTTGTTTTTGTAAACTTTAACTACATATGGGTACTGAAAATCACTTAATTTTAGCCGAATACTCGAATAGGTTGGATTAATCGTCTTTATGTAGCTTTTGATGCATTAGGTTGAATTCATGAGCTATCAGCTATTTTATAGTTCATCAATTCAACCTAATGCGACAAAAGTTACATAGAGACGATTAATCCAACCTATTCGAGTATCCAGGTAAAATTAGTACTTCCAACTACTGAAACAAATTATAGTCTTTTCGATTACCGAAAGATGTGCACATATTTAGACAGCCAGCGGTAAACAAAAGATGAACATTAAAACATATGAGTTCCTTCGCTTCTACTGTCTCTTTTATTCTTTTGATAGATCTACTAAACAGTGTATGTTCGATGTCTTAATAGCGAAAGCAAGCCTTATAATTACACAAAGGTCAAATCCTTAGAAATTGTTCTCAAACTTTTACAAATATTAAGACACAGACTAGATATATTTTGACTAACATAAGCAAGAACATTAGGAAGAGAAAATAACAGATGCAGAATTTCCACAGTGTCCCAATTTTAGGCCATTTATAACATAGGTTCTTACTGATTATACATCGACTTCTGTAAACACTTGAAGTTATACACACAATCCAATATATGGTACATGTAAGTAGACCTTCTAAAGGTTAATTGGAAATATTATACCCAAAATGATTAACCAAATAGTTAATCTAACCGCTGGCTTTGAAAACCGGCTCCACTGAATATATGGCTTTCAAAGATAACATGGCGTTATCGGAATTTCTCTCGATGGACGTAGAGGGACTGATATCCTGGCGTGCCTGGACTGGCATTAACAGTAGTAGATACCATTAAATGTCAAATACTTCTCTGGTTAACAAAGTTACCAAGGGCCTATCCAAACAGTCGCTCACATTTTCAACAGTCTTCCCCTAGCTGATTAACGACAACTAACCCTAAAATGTGAAGTAAAAAATATTTTAAGGTATTCTTGCCAAATGTAGCACTACAAACTTGATGGATGCTTCATGGTGGTAGGGTTATAACGTGATTTATCAGCAACGACAGTGCATAGATCAAGAAATATAGCCTATCCTATTAATATGACACGAGATACTTTGATCCATGAACAAAAAAAGCATCCCGTACTGTCATACAGTATGTTCGTTTAGAAGCATACAATAGTGTATGTATAATCCTTTTCAAGCTTAAGTTCTATAACAAAAATTCATGACCAACCTTCCAGACTACGATACTACCTACCCAAAACTGCAAGGACATTAATGCCAAATTCAAGATAATCTTATGCATCTCTACACTTCGTGCTGAGGTTTCAGGTATATGGTTGACGCTATTCGGAAGCAAGGCTTTGCTGGACAAACAACAAAAAAGAGAGGAAATTTTGGCATAGCTGAATCGAGATTTTTTTTTAGTTCAAAAGTCACAAACATGGCACTGTTTGTAATGCTTTTTCATAAATAACTTGCATACTTCTGGAATTCATGGCCTCTGTTGGGTGTGGTTTTTCTTCAGTCTAGTGACTACGCACTTTAACAGCACAGAGTAGCATGGACACGATAGACTTGCTAATTATTCCACAAAAGCAACGAAATAACACACTTACTGAGACAGGTGGACGTAGAAAGCACAATAATAAGAAACACACTCCATCCACGCCACTCACTAGGCACTGGTGACATGGCTCGACTTCTATTCCTGGATCATGGCATTCACCCGATCAGGTTAACCATTAAGAAGATTTAGGGCATCCGGATGCATGCTGCATCATGGTTCAAGCAAGATGCGTGCCAATGGGTGCACTGTGCGCAATCACAGAGTCAGCCAAGTACAATGAATAATGTCATCCGACTATCCACAGAGGTGCCTACCTAAGATGCACTCACACGACTATTTGATCTAAGGTCCATTGTACACTGCCTGAAATTTATAAGTCAACAAAGTAAGCCCCATAATGGAGTTGTTGGGATCCCGAGAAGATGGTTGTGGTTGAACTCATCTCTCAAAATAGACTATGTAATGATGTTATCGAACACAGTTGTGCGCAAATGGTAAACCATTTTTACCTCCCAATTAAGGAAACAACTATTTTAGTGATGTTTATGGGTGAAAAATTAATTCACATTTCTAACAGTTTTGAACAAGGGAAATGAGAATGTCCAAATAGACACTGGAAAAGATTTGCTTGTTTTTTCTGTTGTTTGTCAATGACCTTGGTTCCTAATTCCTGACCTGACTCGAACTAATAATCTAAGGGAGAGCAAGTGGCCACATAAGCTACCACTACGAATGGCCTTCAGATTCCACTGGTGATTGGGGAAGTCTATGGTGATCAAACCATGGACCATGGTAGAAAACTTTTCAGGATTGAACTGCAAAAATAATCCATGGGCAAGCTAGAGGCTACATAAGCTGTTGCACTATTGAAGAACTCGACCGAAACCCTCCATAATAGTATCCCTAACGATATTAGACTTATCCCCATATGATGAAAATGCAGAGTATAAGGTTGTTTGGACCAAGGATAAGTCCGGTAATGTTACAGCTAGAAACATTCTCTTATTTCTCAAGTGAAACTAATATTATTGGCTCAAACTGGGGGAAGGTACGGAGATTTCCTAGCCTACAAAAAATTCGAAATTTCATTTGGTTCCTATGTCACAACAGGATCCAAGTCTCTATGTAGAAAACACCTTGTCTCATCCCTGGTTGCACTTACAGAAATTGTTTCTCATCAGTTTTTTTTAACTGTTCTGTTTCTAATCATAGATGCAAAGCTATAACAGATAAGTGGGGAATCAAGGTTCCTTGAAAGTTTAAACCATTTAACCCTACTTGGATTGTAAAGGTTTGCCACATGATTACCTAATTTTGTTTTCCAACAGCAGAAATTGGCTAGTCATAATGTCGCCGCTAGGGCTTCGACTAAAGGTCGGAAATGCTATCATATATAATGGCAGCAGGCAGTCAAAGACGGAATCCTACTCCTCCCAGTCAGGGATATGTGAAACTAAGAGAAATGCCCCATTCACCGGCAAACAATAATGTCACTCAAATTTGGGGGTGCAACTAACGTAATGGGTCTGACATATGTCATTAGGTGGACAACATATTTTATCAGTATGCCAGCATTTTGGGTGGGCATAGTATATGATGACGTTTCTCTACAAAACACACTTGATATGACGGCTAAACCCAGAAGAAAGAGGAAAAAGCTGAGGAATAAGGTGCAATGATGGGTTTGAATACACCATTTTGGGATAGGTTGCTTAGGCATGTTATACAAGACATCCTTAACTTCACCAAAGATTGCTTGGAAAGAACATCTGACAAGATAACATAATTCTTGAATGCATCAATGAAGTGGTTAATACTTAATACACCAGCTGAAAGACTACTAGACTTGTACCATGGCAAGTGGGGAAAATGTGTCAATCCTATTTTTCAAGACTTGCTCTACTAACTGGTAAGTAGATATTGTTAGAAACATTTGTTAATTTGTGATTTTAGTAGTCTAGAACAATCTAGACTAGTTTATCGGTCAGTAAAGATAAACTTCTAGACCAAGGAAATCCTAGAATAATCTATGTTAGTCTGACCAAAAAGATAAGCTTAGACTAGTCCGTAATTCTCTAGAGTCTTCTTTCTCTAGCCTAGTCGGTAATGTAATCTAGAGAGATCCATCTCTAGAAATTTCAAAGTCGGGCATATGACAACTAAAAATAGCGGTTGATGTTAGTTGTTGAGGCATCCAAAAACCTCAAGTGAGTAAGAGTTGGTAAGAGCTGAGAGCTAGAGCAAGTCTAAGTGACTGCCTTTTGTAAGTAGAGTGAGCCAAAGTGCTACACAAAATTCTCTTGTAACATTTTCAATTATAAGCCTACTCATTTTCAATCAACCAACCTCTTTTCCTAAACCAATCTTTTTCTAAATCAATTTCATCAACCCATCATATTTCCGCATTTGCGCCAACAGATATTTCATCAAGAACCTTGCAAGCTCTGTACACTATGTATGCAAATGTAAAGCATACTTGTTTTTTATGGAGTAACTGAATCCAATCTCGTTAGTACTGATTCAAGCCTAAACTAAAGTAGTGTTAGTTTGTGATTACTGAGATCTTCGGGATAAAATTAATTGATCAAGATGTACTCCATATGAACATGTATATATTCTTATTTACAAACGGAAAGAAAAATAAATGCAATAATGATTAGACTAACCGTCATTAGATGAGCTAACTTCAGTGGGAAGCTTAGAAACCAGGTAAGCAGCAGCAGTCGCGCTGTGAATTGGGTGCAAAGTATTCAACAACAACGCCTCTCTTCTCAACCTTCAAATCAATTCAACCAAATTTCAATCCATAAATCAAGATCCTAGATACATTTACATACGGAATATCAAGTTAATTTGATGAAATCAAACTATTCGAGATATACCAAAATACCTGTGAGGAGTAGAGATCCGAGTTTGTGTAAAGAAGAAATTCGCTGATTTTGAAGAAGAAGAAGATGCTGAAGCTGGAAGTGAAAATGATTTAGAAATATTATTCAAATTTTTGGTTGATTTACAGAAATTAAGGACGAATACGGATGTTCGAGATAATGAAATTGCTGCCATTTTTATTTGTTCAAAGCTTCAACCCTAAACCCTCTGCGAGGAAAATGTCCCTTTTCATTTTATTTTTTTCTATTTACATCCTACAAATTTACTTGTTAACCCCTCTTACCCATATCCAGTTCTATCCCATTATGACCCATATCCGATTCTGGTAACCGGCAGGCCGGCACCTTATGCAAAGGGTAAAAAACAAAAAATAGACACATTGAAGAGACGCAAGAGCTTTTATATATAAGTCTGAAAGCTTAATACCAATTCAAATGAACCAAAAACAAAATCAAAGAAAGAATACAAGTCTGATATAAATAAACACCGAAGGCCACTACTTAGAACAACCAAATGATGAACATCTTTAAACGGTGGCTTCAAGCCACTGATCAGAAAACAGATCAACATGTTTTCAATGTGTCAATCTTACATTTCTGACTCATGTAGCTTACGGGTTGCATAAGATGTTCCTGCGTTGTTATACGAACCCCATATATCTGGATCGAATCTTGCTTCATCTTCGTCAGGAATCAACTCTTCAATGTTCACAACCACTAGAGATATTCCTCCATAGAAATGGCTCGCTTGAACATTTGTTGTATAATCGTCCTCGAATTTCAGTGCACCTGGTGCTTTTATGATTTTCAAAGAAGTATTCCTCGGAATATTTTGAATATCAAGATCCTCAAAAGGAACCCAATTATTAGGAATACTACTATCACCACTCCTCCATGGTTCTTCATCAGCTGATCCACTACCAACACCACGGCAGTCTTTAAGTTTTGAAGTCAGATTAGAAACTTGTTCCTCCAAATTGGAAACTTGTTCCGTCAACTTGGAAACTTTTCTGTTGAGAGCTTCTTTCTCAGCCAATAGTACTGCTTCAGGAGTATGAATACCAGGCAGCCTGTAAAACGGTGAGCTTAGTGGTTCACGTGCCCAGGTGAAGTGGTGGTAATTACTGACCATCTGGTACACCACCCAGCCTTGACAATTTATAAGCTTGAAAGTCACTCCATCAAACTTGATGGAAGATAAGAAAACATTAAAATCGCTTTCTTTGTTATTTGCCAAAGACAGATGTTTAGAGTAATCTAAGAATCCGTAATCGATTATGCCTGATAGCGCAATAGGGGTACCAATTGGTTCCTTCATCCTGTAAAGTTTTAACCCCGGCGTTTCACGGCATATATACAACTGAGGATCTTTATACCACGCCATAGTTACTCACTGGACGTGAATGATTGAAGGCTGGGGAACTGCAGTACTGTGAGATTTTGAATATTCCGTATCAAGTTGTTTTAGTTACTACTTTGAGAGACAGATATGAAGAGTCCTTTTTTGATCAGATGAGAGGGAGAGTCTTAACAAGAAGTTCTTGTGAAGTTATCTAAAGAGAGAAAACAAATAAATTACGGTCCTTTCACAAGATAAATAAAACACTATGATATATATAGAGAAAACTTTAAACATACCTGCCAATGGATATACCATAATCGACTAGTGGAATTACTATTGTTCTTAATCTGGCTGTCCATCAACGGTCATGATTTATAGATTTTTTTTTTAAATAGTTAAACCAGGGCAGTCACCCTGTGGTTACATGTTATAGTTTCTCCGGCCATGAGAATCGAGAAAGTCCAACAAAACAGGTGAAAGCGTACTTTCATCCCAAGACTTCGACACATTCTGGTCCAAACAAACAGCCCCTAATTTAGACTTCCACATGATTTATAGATTAAGACACCAATTATTATTATTATTATTATTTTTTTTTTTTTGAGACAGATTAAGACACCTACCTAACGTGTGATGATATTTGCTTAACGAAAACTTCATCTAGGACCTCCATTAACCGTTGGATGAGATTTGGTCAGTCTAAGGCTTCACCATGATATACTAACACAATATGAATAAACTATAATAATAAAACTATATTTAGATTGTTGAGCTGTATATTCATTTGTAAATATAGATAGGTTTAATAATTTGGTGATGACAAAGCTTTCTAAGGTGGATAAGATCCATAACAATTAACCATGATTGAAAATTCTAGGGTGTTACATAAGATCCATAACAATTGTTAAATCTCTACTAACATGTTTAAGCAAATGGAACATTGCAGCATATGACCAGAAATGTTTTATATTTAACATGGAAGTACCATGGCCGGCCGGCCTGGTTCACACTGGCCTCGGTATCACTTGAAGGTGGATAGGAGCACAATCACATGATTGCATATAGATCCAAGGAAGCAATAGAAAGTCAATTACATACAGCATAACTAATAGTCTAATTGATTAGTTTCAAGACAAGACTTTTTTGTCTGGGCGTTTACTTTAAAGTTGTCTACACCCACCTTGGAAACTAGATGGCAAGAGACTTTGTAATGTGCATGCACATATATATCAATGATGTATGGTTCTACTCTACCTATTCGCAACTTGTATAAACAAATCTTCATTCATTTACTCGGTCTCCGTTTAGACTTTTTGTAACGAAAAAGGGTTTTTACTTATTAATTTAGTTGGTGATAGAATATGGAAACGGCATTGGATAAAATATAATTATCTGACTAGATAGTAACCCGTGCTGCGCACCGGGTAAGAGTTTCGCTTGTGTGTTAGTTTGGTACTCTTATTGATTTGTCAAAGCTAAGCTCTCAAACCTGGGTTACCTGGCCTAAATTTTGTGTTACCATCCCTTGCCCTTGGTGATCAAAATTACTCGGTTACCCTTCCCATATAACCTAAAAACCGTCGCCTCCCCCTTCTCTTCTTCTCCGAGCTCTACACTTGCTGAAGCTAAACCGTAAAATAAAACTCAGAACATGTCTTTCTTTTTGGATCTTTATATACGAATCACAGTTGGTATTGGATTGATAATGGGTTTTGCTCGTTATTACCCATCACAGGTTGTATTTTCATAGAAACAAAAAGTTAACTTAGTGTAATCCAGCTCACTAAGATCACTGTGAGAATTATTCTTAATTACTTGTTGTTGTTATCTCTAAATTGATTATGAGCTGAAATTGAAATGTAATTTCATTGTGGTTTCCATTGTCGTTGTAGGTGGTATATCGGAGCTGATTAAAACCACAGTTGAACATGTTCTTGAGCATCTAGCTCTTTAGACGAATTGGTTTGTTATCCTTATAGATATGTCATTTGTTAAGACCAAATGTCAGAAGATTGTGATTAGTGGTAAGGCAATCTAGAGGAGTGCTTTGTTGATTTTGAATTGAATTGTTTCTTAGTGGGTATCTTGTGTAGAGGATGTGGATAGAGACTGAAGATTATTTATACTCATGGTAGTATTAGGATGGATGGGTTGTTGATAAATTCCATTTGCAGGTGAAGAAAGTTATAAAAGGTGTTGATACACCTGAAATGCACCTCTTGATCATATCTGGACATCAGCTGTTTGTGAAAAGTCCATAACCAATTTTTCTCTCGCCAATAAACTGTTTGCAGTAACCAACACCACCAATGCGCTGGATCTGCATCACTAATCACGTACAACAATTGCAAAACATTCTCATACCAAGAGACCGAGTACCACAAGTTTGTTGTTCATGACTTTCTTTAAAGGGGATTCTGATAATTAGCTTTAATTTGACTCACGAGTTAACTCGGCAATGACTCGCTGTGATGACTTGATTTAATTCAGTTACAGTGAGATGATACGAGGGCGTAGATGTCTTTTTATAAGCTAGATAACTGCCACCTATGTATTAACGGATGCCAAATGTCAAATGTGTGACAATAAATAAATTCTGAAAAAAACGGTGGCTCTTTCTTAAACATGATATTAAAAGTATGACACTTTATCAAAATCCCCTTTAGGAGGCCAATCTTATCTTTTGTATTCTTTTCTTTTTCCTCGACTACCACTTAGATCTAGAGCTTTTACCAAAAACTCATGAATGGATTCCATTGTAATACAAATTCATTTTAGTGAAGAACCATGATGTAGATCTCATTATAGATCGAACTATGTAAAAAACATGTGTCTACCCTACAATTTTAGCACTTTATATTTGCATTTTGATGGTGAATGTTGTTTAGATCTAGGAATTAATATTTGGGTGTAACGTGGGTGGTTGTAGGATTTCATGCGGCTACAAGAACATCCCTTCCGAAATAGTCAATGCACTAGTTGTCTCTAGATGAGAAATCAGTCCGCTGGTACATTATGAAGTGGTGAATAACAGTGTTACAACAGCTGAGAAACTCCTAGACTAACTTCTACCATAGCAAGTAAAGACAATGTGTAACAGACCGGTAAATTCTCCCTTCTAACAGGTTGGATTTCAATCCGTCCAGTAAGGTTAAAATCCCGTTCAGTCACTCGGAAGTCTAAAACGATATGTAAATTCTTTTAAGAAAAATGGAAGTAATAAATTAACAACAACGAAATGATTTCATTTTCTTAAAAGAAAAAGGCTCAATGATTGAGGTTTACTTAGAAAAAAAAATAATCACAAAAGGAATGCTTAATCTTAAAACAGAAAGCTTTTTATTGAACAAAAACTGCGAAAAAGCAAGGAGATTTGATACTCAACTCCCATTAACAAAATGAAGTTAACTACAGAAATCTACATCCACATATACACAAGTATTTGCACAAAACTATCATTCAACTGTACAAGATATTTAGCATCCATACTTGGATTTTTTTTATAAAAACTAACTTCGCATTAACACGAAAACATCCCAGCTCATGATATATATATATACAAGGACAACAATATATACCACATTGTGTCCATAGCTCCACGCCGTAAGCTTTTCTCCGCTTACTACATCGAGCTAGCTCCAAACTCTATGGGAAAACAAAACAAAACAAGACGGGGTGAGCCACAGCCTAGTAGGAGATATAACAGAAACCTAGTGCCAGGAGAATTATAATCCAAATATACCACAAGTAAGAGAAAGCAGTAAGAACATTTAACTGAAATATGTAATTCACAAATAAATGCAGAACTTCCATTCTTAAACATTCATAAGCTGCCATTCAATTAAAATTTAGATAACATTACTCTACTCTTTACAAGGCCAGTGCCAGCGTCAGGGTAGTTCTGGTTACCAGCCATCGTTGCCGTAACGATCTTCCGGGTAGCCACTGATGTGGTGGGGTGCCACTTAGGCCTGACGGTCCTAAAGTAGAGTTCTCTAGTTTCCGATCAAATTCGTTTACCACAAAGGAAACCTCCACATAAAAAGTTATGAAACCTCGGAAATCCTCAACCAAATCTTAAACAAGTGTTGGCAGCAATCACATAAGAACTCAACAAATGAGAGTGAGAATCACATACCACAAAGTATGATATATATAATCCATGATCAATAGAAAGAATTCAAAATACTTGAAATGAAAAGTAATCGACCACCATGTATGCAAAAGAGGAGTAAGACATTTACTGCAAGTCTAATAAGAATTTGAAACAACAAGAATGTCATAACATGGTAGAAAATAAAATCTAAGAGAAACATTCATGTAAGTTTTAGTTTTGAGTGTCATTAATAAAAAATCCACACCGACTTCGTTATGCGATAAAACTCAGTAAATTATATCTCGTTAGAAATTAGAAGAATCTCTCTATCATATAAAAATACTAAGTGAAAATGATAAGTTGGATAACTGAGTTAACAGTTCCATGAAAACAGGGATATGAAAACGTTTTCAGAAAATTTCAGGTTTGAGACTCTTTAATGGAAAATTCATAGAATATTCATTACTTGATGGAATTCAGCAATTTTAGTCTCGTTGGAAAGATGAAAAATTGATCATTAACATAAAAATGATAAGAAAAGGTAATGAAGTGCATATATGTGTCGAAAAGTCTCAGTCATACAGGACAAAAATCACAATTTCAGAAATTTCAGATTCGAGAGTCTCCATTCAAAAATTCGTCTAAAATTCATTAGGCAGCGGAATTCGATAAATTTGGTTTCATTGGAAAGCTAAGAATGTCCACTTTAACATAAAAATGATAACCAAAAGTAATGGGGTATATAGATTTGTCAAAATGTTTCAACAAAACAGAACAGCAATCCCGTTTTCAGAAAATTGTAGTTTTTGGGAGTGTACAATAGAAAATTCATTCAAAATTCATTAGGCGACGGAATTGGGCAAGTTTGGTCTCGTTGAAAAGCTGAGAGATCCCTCTTTAACATAAAAATGATAAACAAGAGTAACTAGGTGTATACCTGTTTCGAATAGACTCAGTAAAAGAGGGCAGAAACACCCTAAACTTCAGTTTTGACTATTCGTGGAGTTAAATCAACAATATAGAGAACTTGTTTAATTTTAAACTCAATGACCATAATTATCACAATTGAAGGAGATTTAAGATACCCATTTAATGAAAGTACAAGGGTTATGATAAAACAAGAAGAACAAGGTCAATTCAGGTTGAGTTGCATGTTTCGAAAACATAGCTCATTAAGTCATTTCTGCAAACGGGTAGTAGGCTACTTTAAAAACTAAATTATAACACTTGATTGAAGATAAAAATCAGATCTTGGACAGTTGCACACATTACTAAATCTTCAGAAAAAATCACAGTTCAATAGTTCATAAAACAAGATGGTATAACAAAAACATTAACAATAGCAATAATTTTCAAACAGAAATCCTAGGTTGAAAATTATGCAAATCAAACCCATAGAAAAGAAATTCATGATGTTTACTATAAACCCATTTCATCAATTTCAAGTTTAAACAAGTTTGGAAGAAAATCCCCAAATTTCTCAAGAACTTTGATTTGTTGAAAAGAATACCAAATTGAAATTTCACAAAACCAAGCATTAAAACAGGAGATTAAGAGGCATGCAACACATTTTTCGTTGAATTATAGGAATATCAATAATCAAGAAAAAAGTCTATCAAACAATATCAACAATTTGCTCAAAATTTAAATGGAAATCAAAGAGAGAATCCCCTACCTCAATGCAAGCTAAACCTTCGTCTAAATCCGAGGTGCGGGTTGTTTTCCAAGTTGCATATGAACATTTAAAGTACCTCCATTGCCCATGATGGTTTTTCTTTGAAACATTAACAGTGGTGGTAGAAATGGGAAAATGGTGGAGAAAGACAAAGAAATGAAGAGTTTATTTTCTAATAAAATCAGATTTTTGATGCAAAATACGAAAATTCCCTTAATGACATTTGTACACCATGTCCTCAAATAGATGCACCACATGTCCTCAAACAGATGGTAGTAAAGTATAATCAACTCCATGGCAACACTAACCTGACTATTCCCTTGCTACAAGGAGTGACCAAATTTATTAATTGCACCCTCCTAGGGACTCAAGGCTCACAACTAGCTTTCAACATGCAAGGCATATAAATACTAGGATTTGTGCTCCCACATTGCACAATCCCAGCACTACACAAAATGGGTTGGGCTCATTGCCCATAACCCAAATTAAATTTTTGCGGGTGCTACACAATGCATGGATCCTATTTTTTAGAACGATTTTTTGGGGACTACTCAAAAATGGAGGGGGACTACTCTTCATTTCTTGGGTGGATATTTTGAGTAATTTTGGGTCACCCCTTATCTAATTTTTTTTAATACCAAATTTTCCCTTGGTAATTAAATTAGTTATTGTATTAAATAGTTAGTGTTAGTGTAATGATTAATTAGTGAGGTTAGATTAATTAGTTGGGTGTTTTTAAAAGAATAATTTTTGAGAAGAAGAGGGTTTTGTTTTGTTTGTTTGTTTTTTAAGATGGTTGATTTCGAAATGAGGGTTTTGGGTACTTAGGTATACTTCAAATTTAGTTAATGTTGCTTGAATTGGCAAAAACTTTCGAAAAAAATGAAAAATTTATAAACTGATTTCGACCATGGAAATAAAGTTCCGCTACGACATCTGAAGAACAGGTAGCCGAACTCATCTGCAAGTGTAGTTCGGCCAATGGTTCTGAAGACACAGGTAGCCGAACTCAGCTTTAATGGAGTTTTTGCTTTCAGAGAAAAGTTCGGCTAAGAAAAAAAAAGTTGCGACGTAACCGAACTAAAAGTTCGGCTGGGAAAAAAAAATCAACGTAACCGAACTCAATATATAGGTTTTCAGAGAAAAGTTTGGTTAGGAGAAAAAAAATGCGACGTAACCGAACTAAAAGTTCGGTTGGGAATTTTTTTTTGCGAGGTAACCGAACTTTTCTCTGAAAGAAAAAACTCCATTAAAGCTGAGTTCGGCTAGTTCGACAAACTGTTTCACATAATTCCTAGCCGAACTTCTCTCTGCAACTTCCATTTTCAACTCATTTTTATGATTACTACTCATTTTTTCAACCAAATAATGGGTTTGTGGATTTTTTTTTTGAATCGAGACAATGAAGCGGAAAGAAGAGAAGAAAATGAACCCTCTAATAGTAACGGATTTGTGAAAAATTTAAAGTAATGGATTTGTTATAATTTTTATTTTGATTTTGTTTTGTTAATGATTTAGATTTATAAATTAGTTTTAATTTTAATTAGGTTAAGGGTAGGTTAGTCATTTCCATACTTTAGGACACCCCTTATAAGTATAGGGTAGACATTCCTATCACAAAGTAGTCCCCCTCCATTTTTGAGTAGTCCCCAAAAAATCGTAAGACTCGCTCTACTAACTAGTATGAACATATTTCATCAACATCCTTGCAAGCCCTATAGTATACTACCGATACAAATGTAAAGCATACTCGTGTTTCTCTAATATGTACGTGGCACTACCGTCGTCCTAGCCTAAAATCAATTTCATTAGGGTAGTTGCAGTATGAGGACGGACTGACGACCTAAGAGGAGAGAGAGAGTCTGTGAATCGTGCGAAAGAATCGGTGAAATCTGTTGTACAGAGTTAGCTGCCCCTAATTTCAGTTTCAATTGAGAAACATGAAATACAGGATGAATGCGACTCTCTGCTGGAAGTTCCAATCTATATGCCACTGACCCTATCTTATCAAGAACACGAAAAGGGCTATAAAATTTTGGAGAAAGTTTAGAAAATGATTGATTAGTAACAGTTCTCTGTGTATATGGTTGTAGACGAAGAAAAACCCAATCACCTATAGTAAACTCTCAATCAGTGCGATGAGCATCAGTGTATTCTTTCATTCTGGTCTGAGCATCATGGAGACGTGATTTTAATAACTTTAGCGTATGGTCTCTCGCTTTGAGATTTACATCCACATCATGCACTAAAGTTGTACCAGGTAAATAAGCTGAAATTGTTGGTGGTGGACGACTGTAAAGAGCTTGATAAGGAGTCATGTTAATGGAAGAATGATGACTTGTGTTGTACCACCATTCAGCCCATGGTAGCCATTTTGACCAATCATTCGGCTTCATACCAACAAAACATCACAAATAACATTCTAATGTCCTATTTGTGACCTCAGTTTGGCCATCACTCTGAGGATGATACGCAGAACTGCGACATAACTGTGTATTTTGTAGCTTAAAATAAGCTTACCAAAAGTTGCTCATAAAAATGGGATCTCGATCACTTACTATACTTCTTGGCATTCCATGAAGTCGAACGATCTCACGTACAAACACCTCCGCAATAGAGCTAACAGAATAGGGGTATGTGAGAGGTATAAAGTGTGCATACTTGGTTAGACGATCAACAACCACCAAAATTGCGTTCTTTCGTTCAGAAGGAGGAAAACCATCAATAAAATCCATGGATATATCAATCCACACTTCAGAAGGGATAGGAAGTGGATTTAATAATCCTGGTGGTGATATAGCTTCAGTTTTATTTCTTTGACACACATCACATTGAGGAATAAAGTCCTTGATTGATTGCTTCATACCTTTCCAATAAAAATTATGTTGTAGACGCTTATAAGTTCTCAAAAATCCTGAATGACCCGCAATAGGATTTGAATGAAATTCCTCAAGAAGTTTGGCACACCATAAAGAAGTAGGTACAACAACTATTCTTCCTTTGTAGCATAGAACTCCATGTGTGTAGGAAAAATTGAGTTTGCAAGTTGGAGAATCAATAAGTTTTTGAATGAGAATACTTAACTCAGCATCCATATGGCATTCTTGAATTATCTCAATGACCCCAGAGAAAATTGGTGCAATCAAGCTATAGTTAGAACCCATGTTGCGTGACAAAGCATCAACTGCAATAATTTCTTTTCCTTTTTCGAAAAATAATCTCATAATCATAACACAATAGTTTTGATAGCCACTTCTGTTGTTCCATAGAAGACAATTTTTGATCAAGAAAGTATTTAAGACTCCTGTGATCTGTAAGTATCTTAAAATGTCTTCCAAGGAGACATGGTCTCCATTTTTGAACTGCAGATATAATTGCAAGCATTTGTTTATCATATATTGAAAGATTTAAATTCTTTCCTGCCAAGGGTTTGCTATAATAAGCAATTGGTCGACCAGACTACATTGACACAGCTCCTAACCCATTACCAGATGCATCACATTCTAGAGAAAACTCTTTAGAAAAATCTGGAAGTATAAGAACTGGTGTTGTAGTGAGAGCCTTTTGAAGTATTTTAAATGCAGCAGTAGCATTATCATTCCAGATAAATGCATCTTTCTTAAGTAATTGAGTTATGGTGCACTAAGCTTACCAAAATCTTTGACAAATTTGTGATAATAGCCCGCTAATCCCAAAAAACCTCGTAATTATTTTAATGAAGCAGGAAGAGGCCATGATAGAATACTTTGAATCTTATCCTGATCAACTGAGACTCCTTCAGAAGAAATTACGTGGCCTAAATACTTAACTGAGGTTTGTGCAAAAGTGCATTTAGACTCTTTGACAAATAATTTATGATATCTTAATAATTCAAATACCAAAGATAAATGTTCAATATGCTCAGACGTGTTTTTACTATAAATCAAGATGTCATCGAAGAATACTAGCACAAACATGCGAAGATGAGGAATGAAAATATGGTTCATCAATCCTTGAAAGGTGGCTGGTGCATTTGAGAGACCAAACGGCATGACTAAGAATTCATAATGACCATCATGAGTTCGAAAAGTTGTTTTTGAAATATCTGACTTGTGCATAAGCAATTGATGATAAGAAGATCGAAAATCTAGTTTGGTAAAAACAGTTGCACTATGTAATTCATCCAATAACTCATCCACCATTGGTATTGGAAAACGATCTTTGATGGTTATCTTATTCAGAGCTCTATAATCCACACACATACGCCAAGAACCATCCTTCTTTTGTACCATCAATATGGGGGAGGAATAAGGACTAGAACTAGGGCGAATAAGTCCAGCTTGTTGTAGTTCATGCACTATCTTTTCAATTTCATCTTTTTGAAAATATGGGTAACGATATGGTCTGACATTGACATGGGTAAAATCTAGAAGTAAAGAGATACGATGATCATGTAATCTCTCAGGAGGCAATGATGTTGAGGTCTTGAAAACATCAGCATATTTAGAGATCAGTTTATGCAACTCAGGTGGAATATTTGTTGCATCATTGATTGAAATAGTTAATGCAGATATTTGTAAGAAGACTGCAAAAGTTTCTTTGGATAATAAATGTTGCATGGATTTAGTGTCCAAGAGCATAATGCTGGAAGAATTATTCCCTAGTAAAACCACATCTTGATCTTGTATTTTGAACTTCATCATTAATTTTGAAAAATCCCATGTAATAGGACCCAATGTACGTAACCATTGAAATCCTAAGAATGCATCACAACCACTGATATCGAGAAGATGAAAATCTGCAGAAAATGAATAATCTTGAAGTTTAACTTGAATGGCACGACAAGAGCCACGAGTCTGTATTTGACCACCATCACCAACAGTAACTTGCAAAGCAGGATCTTCAGAATGTGTGTGATAACCACATTGTTTAGCTATTTTAGGATGAAGAAAGTTATGTGTTGAGCCAGAGTCAATCAATATTGAGAATGGCTGAGCCTTAGTGTAACCCAAAATACGCATAGTTCTAGGAAAAGAAGAACCCATCAATGAATTTAAAGAAATTGATGGACCAATTGTTTCTGAAAGAACAGTTTGAGTTATATCTTCTACATCATCTTGGGATGTATCATCTTGTGCTTCATCAACTCCCTCTGAATTAGGGGGAACATCTAATATTAACAGTTGAGGCTTTAAACATAAGTGACCAGGCTGATAAAGTTGGTCACAATTAAAACAAAGACCCTTTTCCCTCTTTTCCTTCTGTTCTTCCCAAGTAATGCGTTTAACACCAGGAGGAAGAGTAGTTTTTTTGAATGAAGAATTGTTAAGAGCAGTGGGTGGTTTAAACTGGTTAGGCCGTTGAAATTGTTTTGAAGTTTTCAATAATATTTCTTCTTGATTGAGTGCCTTTTTGAAGGATGAAGCCAAAGTAGTTGGTTCAAATAACTTAACAACAGAACCAACCTCAGGTTTTAAAGAATGTATGAACAAATTAATTAAGTGAGATTCAGGAAAATCCACAAAGTTCAATGGACGTTCAAAATCAGGAATACGATCCTTAACAGTACTGATGTCGTTTAATAGTTGTAGTGGTAAAAAGGTTCGTTGCTCGAACTTGTGAAGGATTTTCGAAAATTAAATAGAATTGTTTTGACAATAATAAGAAAATACCGAGACTTTGGATTCCACCATTGACCAATTAATTGATAAACTCTAATCAATATTCATGCAATATTCTTCTTTAAAGTGATTCTAATATTTGCCTCTAATAGATTTTTGAAGTAATAATTGTAAGCACGAAGCATGAAACATCAAAAGTATTAAAACCAAGCATGTCCCATCAAAACACTTCACAACTACTCAATAAAAACCAATTTTTCTTTTAAGTTCTATGCAAAAAATCATGTAAAATAATTGCAATAAATAATTAAAATAGAACTATACCACTTTTCATGGAACAATGGCTTCCTCCGTCGCCTCGGCTAAGGGGTTTAGCTCCTCATATTAATCACTTGCTCAAAATACATATTTGGTGTTCAAAAGTTGATTAAAAGAGTAAAAAGTGCTAAGCAGCGGATTCTGTAGTTACTGAAGGTCTAAAACAGAAGTCCGAGTTGTTGCTGAAGAGCTTCTGTGACTGCAGGAAGATGCGACCGTACCTCGTTGTCACTGAAAATAAGTCTGCCTCTGCGACTGACTCTGAGGGTCTAATGTTCTTCGTGTTCTTCTTCTTTGCAGCAGCAGAAAAGTTTCTGTATTCGACTCTGTTGATTTTTTTCTTGCTTCTCTATAGCTCTAAACTTCTCCAAACTCCCCCAAATTGTTCGTACCTCTAAATATGACTCGAATCAACTTATATATATCCACCAAACCCCAAAATCACTCCAGTTAATCCAAATATTTTCGTTCTTTTTCAACAGCAAGTTACGGGATTTTAATCATCTTTTTACGCGTCAACTTGGTTTCCAAACTCTCTTAAACTCTCCCAGGACTGAATAAGGACTCCATACACTCCTATATTGCCGTAAACTCTTCACAAATTCTTTTGTAAACCGAAAATAACTCAAATTGTGAATTCTCCCTGTTTTGCTCCAACACGGATTTCTATCCCTGTTTAATCGATTCTACAGCTCATACCATACTTGTTTATCCTTAACAGAGTTAACCCAACGAAAATCAGCCCTTGAATCGTCTTAAAAATCATCCAAAATCCAAACAGAAAATTTCTGTTTTCTGTAAAAAAATTCCCGCCAAAATCTGTTTTGAAAATTTGAGAAGAAATGTGACCTCCCCCTATCCAGTGCCGGTCTGTGCTTAGCAGCTGCTTGGAAATGGGTTACCCCTTATCCAAAATGAGATTCCGAAAGTGTCCTCCCAGGAGCCTTTAACAACTTTTCGAGCCAATTTTTTCCGCAAAAGCCTATTTCTCCAAAAATACCTACAAAGGGATAAAATAACAAAATTAGTACAAAAATGGGTACTAACAATATATACAATAGAGATGAAAATAGACACATAAATGCGTCTATCAAGTACCTTTTTGTTTGATTGTGCTAATTGCCATTTTAGCATCAATAAACTTGTCAGGAGAGAATCGTTCACGCACTAGAGAGCAAAATTATGGCCATGTTGGATTTACAACTGTAGTTCTCTTCCAACGAAACCATGCATTAGCATCTCCTTTAAGATGAGCAGCAACAAGTGATACCTTCATATTATTATCAATAGTATGCCAAGAGAAATATTGCTCAGCTTGAAATAACCAACCATCAGGGTCATCACCATCAAAGGAAGCAAATTTCAGAGTAACTGGTGGTGTACGAGCCGGTGTTTCAAGAAGTCCAGAACTATTAGTATTAATGTTACGATGTGTATGCTATTGAGGAGTACCTTCTGTAGATTGAAGCTGAGGAAGAAACTATTGAAATATAGTTCGAAACGACTTTTGGAGTTCCGAGCTCAGAGCTTGTGTTAAACTTGCAGTAAGATATTTTTCATGTTCAGCAAAATCAAGTTTGCGATTAGCTCTGTCATCTTCACGGGCTAACTTTTCTTCTGTGCGAAGTTTCTTAACTTCAGCTTCATCAATCTCACGATCTTTGGTAATAGTATCAACCAATTTGTCGAGCTTCTCAGTAATTCCCGTAAGACCATCGTTGACAAGTTTGAGAGTTTCAGTGTAAAACATTGTAAAAAAAAAAATTGGCCAAAATTTGGGTAAAATCTAAACCTGGTCTGTACCAGATGTTAGGTTACTTGACCAAAATATATGATGTACGTAGCTTTTATAAGAGAAAAGAACTAATAAAACCCTGTGAATGAAGATATTAGAAGAATAAGAAGAGAATAAGAAGATTTTAGGAGAAGAGAAGATTAGAAGAGATTAAACAGAGTTTGTATATTAATTCTTAAGTGTTTTGCAAAGCTCAGGAGTAGTATTTATAACTCCAAATACTTGTGAAACAAGTTATACTAACTATGGAATCCTAACTAGATACGGAATTAAAGTCAAGCTAAAAATAGGAGAGCTTATTAAAGGAAACTAAGTTATCTTAGTGTTGGTACCGCAACAATATCCGTTTGTTAAAAGACCTGAACCAGAGTTTTGTTTGATGAGCATATATTTGTAAATTTATTATCTAAACCCTTACCCTTTTGTTATTTTGCAGGTAAGATTTTAAGACCAATAAACTCAAAAATCTTATCTACTTACCGATGTCAATGCAATTGAATTCTTTAATTGTTTGTTCATGATTTTTAGTATAATTAGCTTTTTGTTTCAATGATTCTAATATGCAGTTATGAGTTCTCTTATTTTAATTAGATAAATTATCTCATAATATTGTTGTATTTGTTTTCTAGGATTCAGAGAGATGCCGGATGTAGAACTGCCAATGGAGAACCTAAGGTACACCCCCCTTCTTGACCTACCTGCATTGTAATATTCAATATGTTTAAATTTCTAAGTGATATAAGCCTAACAAAAAATCAAATATGGCAAGATGCAAACTCAAGATCACCCTTTTGGGAGATTGTATCTAATAGGTCGATTCTAATCAGTTTGGGAGTGATTAATCACCAAGATACCAATGGTGATTGATGATTGCTATATCATCCACCTTTGTGGACAAATGCTAAGGTAATTGGAGAATTACAAAATGTTCTCTGCAAAACAGGCATTTCTACGGACTACCATATGACTACACTAAATATAGGATATTGACAAAATGTATTAGCTAACTAGCTTGGACTAAGTACGAATTTGGTTTATGTCATTAGCAGGTGACCCTCATCATAGTACACCCAGTAAGTTGTTTCCAATACTGGATGGCTACCCATTACTTCGATAAAGAGAAAACATGGCTTGGTGCTCAATTAGGAAACTTTGAAGAAAAAAGTATTTGGATAGGTTACACATATTCTTTGTATTTCCCTCACTACATTTTTTTTTAATTGGTGTTTATTGACAGTTGCAGATGGGTCTAAAATTCAGATGTCCATTATGGTGAATTGCATTTCCATATGCTATAAAGAGCTTGCGACAGGGTACTGTCCTTGAACATAAGAGATCTAAAGGTTTATTTCATATTTTTCGCTCAAAGTACTCTTCACATTTGGGATAATGAAAGCTTGCGAAAAGGTACCACCACAACCTAGATTTAGTCCAATTCTGTTAGATTGTGGTCTTGCTAATGTTTATGTCCTATCTGTTGGATGAATTACATGACATATATTTATTTTCATTACAGATGGGATTTTCGTTTATTACTATAATATCTGTGTGAATTGCCACTACTATGTAAATTGTCATTGTTGTGTTTCCTGATGATCGGTGTGAATGACTCTCTATTGTCGTGCATTTATAGAGTGCCGAATATCGTAGAGTTTTCTAGAGGTATCCGTTGTTTTGGTGGAATAGAATGTAGAATCCACTCTCGTAGAAGTCATATTGCTTTTGAGTTTAATGAGGATGTGAACTGTAGCTGTGTTTAGTTAGTATTAATATCTATTTAGTCTTTGGTGCATTTATTTTGGCCATTGCCACAAATTATGCACGCAGATCTCGAGTTAATGAAATCAACGGAATACTCATTTGGGAAAAATACATAGCTATGCTAGAACCGACATTCTTAAATTGCGGCGAAACATTACTCTGGCTGTCGATTGCATGAAATCACCTGCCTTACTGTTAGGTATAAACAATAGTTGACCCACACTCGGCCAACTCATGGGTGCAATAACATTTAAATACACCTTTCGAAATATACAGTCGGTTTAATTAGTAATCATACATATTATCAGCAAGCTGACGTCATCATGTGCAGGATAAAAATCATACATTCGTTGGAGTCTCCTTTCTATAGGGAAAGGTTGTTACAAGGCAGAAGCTCAAGTATCTTGCATAAGTCCAACTGACATTATAGGGGTTACTGCCATCAGGGAAGTTGGTGGTGGTCTGGTGGTTTTGGGGTGCGTAGCGGTTCGGTGTTGGAGCTGGTGCGAGTCGTGGCGTTGGATTATATTTTGTGGTGGTGGTGGCGGCTTAAGTGGTTGCATAAGAATTTCATTTTTTATTTTCTACAATTTTATGTTTAGAATTAGAAAAAGTTGCATATACATATATTCTATTCCTCCGTGTTAATATTTATGAGTTATCCTTTTAGTCTTTTGAATGCTGATGTTGATCACTAATTATTTTACGAGCTAGATTCTGTATGCTTTTTTCCTTTTCAGTTGCATGATTCGGCAAAGATTTTTATTTTGATAACCGGTTAACTAAAATTCATAAAAATATATATACGGGTTCAAATGCGTATGCAAGGATACTAGAGGGACTTACTGAATTATACCATAAAGGTTCGCCTCGTGAACCAAATAAAAAATCCTAAGCATGTATCGGGACGGGGCGAGGCAAAACAGAGCCACACCAAATCAAAAATCCTAAGCAACGGGGGGAGACGAAGCCGTTCCATACCAAATCATAAATGTATCCAACGGGGTGGAGCGAAGCTCCACGACACCAAATCAAAAATGCATGACGGGGAGGCGAAGCGAAGCAACATCATACCAAATCAAAAATATGGTTAAAAGAGCGACGGGGTGAGGCGGAGTCGAGCCACATCCAATAAAAAATATTAAACATGTATCGGGACGGGGCGAGGCGAGGCGAAGCCGAGCTACACCAAATCAAAAATCCTAAACATGCATCGGGACGGGACGAGGCAAGGCAAAGCGGTTTTCGAGTCCGCCCGGTACGTAGCACGGGCACAAAATCTAGTACAATAAGAATATCCATTTCAAAATAGTTAATGAACTAGTTGTCTCTAGATGAGGAATCAGTCAGCTGTACATTACTTAGCTGCAGTAGCACTGTGAATTGGGCGCAATGTTGGTGGCACGATTTCCCACCTGCCTATCCCACTGTAGTGTGGAAATGGTAAAATTTGCACGATTTCCCGCCTCAATGGAGTTGCTCTAACAACAAAAGCACATGAACGCTAATGGCGGTACCAGTTAATTGGGGTATAAGATCCATATAAGATAAATTTCATTTGTCTTATATAGGTTTTGGGACATTCCCAATAAAGGCAACCATAGGCAAGTTTGCCAATAAATAAATAAATAAAAATAACTGATTTTAATGACTTGGTGATGTAAACAATACGCCGATACATACGAATTTTCAGCAACAACTAGGTATATTTCGAGAATTGGATACAATCCTTCCGATCACAAGCACAATATTTTTAGATAAACACAATAGTTAAAGCAATAATAGTGATTTATTATTGGGAAACTTAAAAAAATGCCCATGTGGAGAAATGCATTTAAAAAGATGCCCACGTTTTTTTCATAATTTATTTAATGCCCATGCCGATATGTCCAGCTCCATCAAATTGGTAAAATCTCATTTACTTTGTCAATTTCTCACCTGTTGAGATGAGATTTTGGTGGGCGCAATTACAAAACTGCCCATCACTCTAGCCTATGAAAATAACATCATGCACCGTCCATGCGTTTCACTAATCGACGGTTGAAGATTAGGTCGACCAGGTTGTTACACGTGTCCAAAAAATTTAATCTTTACCATTTAACAAAACAGTGTAGGGTTGGGTTTTTTTATTTAGTCATTGCGCCTCCTTTTCTTCTTCCATTTCTCGCCGCTTCTTCACCTCCTTTATTTCCATTTTTCATCTGTAACTCAAACTCCGTCACCATCAAATCATCGTATCACTATCTTTTTCTATTCAATGTTTCTCTATACTATACGTTAACTTGCTATTATCTAATTTGATTGATTTCATTGCAACTCGAGCTCCGTCACGAGCAACATCACAAAGGGTTTTGTGTTTATTTGATTTGATTAGTTCCCGTCCATGTTTCGACCCAAGTGCAGTAGATCATCCGATTTTAATTCCTTTTTGGAGATTTCAAATTAGGTATGGTATAGTTGATTTCACTGTCGTTTAAATGGTGTTTGAAGGTGAAGATTGCTTACCATTTTTGAAGTGATGAAATCCCGGTATCGTTGAGTAACATGGGTACATGGGTTTACCGCAAAAAAATGCTATCAATTGAGTAAGATTTGGCAGGTAGAAAGAAGCTGTAAATGGAGGCGCTAACGCCAACAGCTGAGACCTCCTCATCACCATAAGCACGCTTGCAAGGTGTGTGTTCGACAAAATTCCCAAACCAGCTCAACTTGTTTACCAACTCCAACTCCAACTGTTTGCAGCTCATACCACCATTTCAGCCTAGCAAGTAACAAGAGTTAAATCCGTTTCCACCAGCAATGTTGACTGTGTGATTTCATAATAATTATTGTTGAATTATAGTGATGTATCGAATCACAGCTTAATTCTCAAAATCCGAGTCACTGTTTTAATTCGCAGCTCGGTATCGAGTCACTGTTTAACTCTCAAAATCCGAGTCACTGTTTTAATCCGGCCATGGTCAAATCGTTCAGGGGCTTGAGCGTCTTTTTGTATGACTAAATTAATGCCACCTGTAATGTAACGGCTGTTAACAGTTTCTTCGGAAAAACGGGACGGAAAAGGTCAATCAATGGGCATTAAATAAATTATACATGCATTTCGCATGGGCATTTTTTTAAGTTTCCGTATATTATTCTTTGTTGAACAAGCTTCACGAATAGACAAGGAATCAGTCAGGTAGCACTCCAGCACTTTACGCAAAAGGTGACAAAGAAAGAAAACACTAATTGTTGACGGGACGCAAGAGCTTATACATTTCTGAACAGAAAATACAAGTCTCTTACCACTCCAAATGAATCGTAAATAAAACCAAACACAAACCCAAAAAAAGAAGAAAAGAATACAATTCGAAATATATATAAGCATGAAAGGCCATTACTTAACACAACAAAATGATGAACCTCTAAATTCCTTGGTGGCTTTGACCCATTGATCAAAAAACAGATTAACACGTCTCATTAATCTACATCTCCAACTCAGATAGCTTACGGGCCGCATAAGATGTTCCTATATCATCATTATACGAACCCCAGATATTGGGATCGATTGGTGCTTTACCTTTGCCGGGGATCAACTTTTCAACCTTCACAGGAACAGTACTATTACCACTCTTCCATGGGTCTTTATCAGCTGATCCACAACAATTTGAGTTTTGATGTCACAAATCTTCGAGAGTGGAAATTCTTGATTCTAATTCAGAAACTCTTCTCCAAAGGGCTTCTTTCTCAGCATCAACTGGCTGATTAATACCGGGTATCTTATAAAAAGGCGAGTCCAGTGGTTCACGTGACCAGGAACAGTCGGTTCGAGTGCGGCCAGATTCGTCCCAGTTGATGGCCAAACCGTGACAGTTCACAAACCTCCATGTTCTTGAACCAGAACGAGTTGAAAAATCAATGAGATAAGCTAGTAAAGCGTCAAAATCGCTTTCTTTCTTATCCTCCAAAGAGAGACATTTAGATAAACCGATTCCTAAACTTTGTAAGTCTGTTGCACAAATAAGCCCCCTAAGTTCTTTCTTACACCTGTATACGGCGAAATCATGCAATTCTGTATTGACGGAATTACTTATAAACAACCGAGGATCTCTAAACCATGACGACTTCGCCATAGTCCACATTGAAAGAAAAGAGAGTGAAAGATATTTGATGGCCTAACAAAATTAAACACTATGACATATATATATATATGCAGCTCAAAAATTATGATAAAGTCCACGTATACAGAAGATTCAACAATGGAGGATATCAAGGAAGAAATAATACTGGAGGAAGATCTAATGGAAGTTAGAAAATTTCGGGTATTAGATTCGCGTCTCAGCCATCACCCGTAGCCGGAGATGATGTTACTCCTACTCTCCCACCCTATGCACCTGCAGCTGTTGTTGAAGATGATGTTACCAGTGCCAGGTTATCAGTCATAAAGTTCTAATCTCATTCCCAGGTATTCACACTCTATCTATGGAACTCATTCTACCTAAGTGGATTCATATTACCTTTTTTTTTTTTTTTTGGCTTAATTGCGTTTGCATTGCATTTATTAGTTCGTTCCATACACATGCTACTATAGGCCCATTGTTTGCACACAACTAAGTTTCCATTTGACTCATATTCCGATAATTATTTCGTTTTAGTTATTTATCCTAAATTTGTCAAGAGCATGTGTTAGAACATAGATCGGTTGAACCCACTAAGCGTTGGTATGTCAAGTTCGGTTGTCATATTTTAGTGAATCAAAACTCATTTAAAGAGTCGCTTGATTATATACTAGAGTCAACTTCGTATAGGTTATCTTGAAAGTATTAGGATATGAGACTTACAAGTATTACATGAAGACTTGAAGAATGTGAAGAAGTATGGAGCTACAACGACAACATCATCCTTCCTCTTTAGGTTAGTAATATTTGACTTGAACTATTTCATTCCTTAACGTATCTTTCAAGTCGTGCATATTGAAAACATAACTGCGAAGCTGTGTATGATACTCTAGTTAGACATAGTATTAAGGAATACAATACGAGGTTTATTGCTTAACCATTAAACTTTGTATATAAGACATCGACATAATCGTATGAATGCTATTGTGATTATGTATGGGTATGAGTGAAGGTTTCATCCTAGGAAACAATATTTTACATTCGTTTAAAGGAAGTAAGTTCAAAAACTCGTTTTGTGAATCGAAAGGGAAATCGCTAGGCTTATTGGTATTGTTATTCATTGCAAATCTATTTTGAATTACCAATATGTGTGTTTAGTATAACCGCTCATAAACTTGTTTATGTATGTTGGTAAAACTATTCACAAGGCCTGACTTATATATTGGTATGACTTTTATTAGTGAAACCGATCTTAAGTAATCACTCAAGATGGTATGATCGATGCCTTGTAAATATCAACTTTTATCTAGCAATTGGGGAACCGATCCTAGTAAGAGGTGCGACAAATTTACAAGAGGGGAATCGATCCCTATAAATTTGTAGATGGGGGAACCGATCCTATGACCATGTGCAACAAGTTTATAGTTTTGGGGGAACCGATCCTATAGACATGTGCAACCGAATACAGGTAGTTACCATAGGTTGTGGGGAACCGATCCTAGTACCTAGTCAACCGAATTTTGGTGACTAGTGTGACTATGCACATTATTCACATGGAGGTAGAACCAAACTTGTTTTGGTAGAACCGTGAAACCCATGATTGGTGATTGTATAGGATAATCAATCACATAGTTCTTGGAATTCAGACGAACCAATTCGAAACTTGTTTGGAAGTGTGGAAAATCGTTTCCAAGATTGTAAGCATGAAAAAAGACTTGCAAAGTAAAGAAGTCGACATACTTTGAACATGTGTAGTAACTCTTATCATTAATTGTTCAAAGATATTCTTTAATAGCTAAAGGAGAATCCCAGGATCGAAATAAATTGAGAATCTTTTAATTAAGGTTTCTTAGTTTTTATATGCTATTTAATTTCAAGCAATTAAATGCATATCTTTAGAAAGTAATAATTAGTAATGTGCATTTACTAATTATAGATTTTTCTATTGGGATTTCGGTCAATATTTGGACAGTGCATTTCCAAGAGTTATGAAAACCGATTTTGTGTTATATTGCATATTTTGAGAATATTCGGTTTTGGAAATTCCTTGGTGTCCAAACTTCCTTGTCTATAAATACTTAAGTTTGCATTCTTAGCAAACTAATCCTCAGAGCCAGCAAAACTACCTCAGTTGTGTTGTTACTGGTGGAGCCGCCTATTCGGAGAGGAAAGTAACCTAATTAGGCGAATTCTCTTACGGCCGCTCAGTTTAAAGACTTCTTTGGGATTGAGAAGCTATATTAGTACCGTTAGTGGGAAACTAGATAATTGCAGTTTATTTTAGTTTTCGATTGATTTGATTGACTAACGGTGGTTGAACTTTGATTGCACCTAGTTTGTTTATGCTTGAGAATCTTCTCTTCTGATATAAGATTCACTCAAACTAGATCGACGTTTCGACGGGGATCTTTAGACTGTTCAAAGATCTAAAAACGTCTTGTGATAATCCAACGTTAACAGACTCCGTTATGTGTGTGATTGATCACAAGATATTCAAGTTGATTGTGTGCAGGTGCTGATTGAAGATTAAAGAAGATTTGAAGACAAGAAGACTTTTTGGGTTCATAATCTTTGGTGTGCACAATACTTGTTTCGGCTGGAAAGGGATCCAACTATAATCGGTTTATCCTTGTGATAGATTAGATTGATTAGTTGAGTAGATCGGCATCAATACACTTCTTTGTGATTAATAGTATTGATTTCATAATCTAACAATTACTTCGGTAGTTGTTGAGAGATTGATCTAAGGACCCAACAAAGGAGTTTATTGGTTAAACGGAAGAGCCGTTGTCAAATTCATATCACTTTGTTTGAAAAGAGTTGTTACCGAACAGATTTGTTATTCCTTTACTGTTTGGAATACGAACCAAAGGAATTGTTCCAAGTGCATGACTTACTGCAAGTTGGAGGCGCAGGGATACTGAGGAAACTAGGTGAACTATAGGTTTAGTTCCTTAGTCTCAACTATACGAAGTTGGTTTGATTTTGTATAGCGGCTTAATTCTGAGAGTAATCAATTCTGGACTAGGTCCCGGGGGTTTTCTTCATTTGCGGTTTCCTCGTTAACAAAATCTTGATGTGTCTTTTACTTTTATTTTCCGCGATTATAATTGTGTTTATTATAATATAAAGTAAATTGCACAAACGTTAATTCCTATTTTACTTGATAGACAATCCCTAGAGTTTTGTTAAGTCCGAACCTATTATCAAGTAAACATACTTCGTTTTTGTATTGTCTCGATCTCAGTCCATAGAAAATCACTTTCGGAAAAGGACTTATAGGTGGAAAAGTTTTAGATTGAGGTATATTTGTGTACCCTCGTCTTTTCAGCATGTTTCTTTTAGGTTTGAAAAGCATATTTCCTAGCAGACTTTTGGAAGAGATGTCTAAGATAGGATCTCCCAACTGACACCTCTGCACCAAACACATGACTTAAAACGGAAAGATTACTTCCCGATAATTTTCAGGTTCGTTATCTCTCTCAATTTTTTGGTTGTTGGTAATGTGATCCAATTATTAGTTGGGGTTGCTTGATTTCAACTCTGAGTTAATTTGGGTGTTAGTGGGATTAGTTTAAGTAGCTTAGGTTAGGGGGAAGTCATTCGATTTTTCAGAGATTATTATCCCTTTGGTTTGTGTTTGATTGTATGAATTATGTTTTGATTTTGTGATTTGGGTGAAGGGAGACTTAAGCATAAGACCAACTCCCAAACGTTGGCACTGATAAATCAAACCTTTTTTTTTTATGCATTAGTAGACAGAGTCAAAAAGATGCAGAGACAAAATTTCAAAACGTCTTCTCCATCTCTTCAAACTCTGAGATGGGTTTGATTTTTTTAAACATAGCTGGGGTTTGATTTAGGATTTAATTTTATAATTCTGTATATAATTTATGCTTAATGTATGTGTACCCAGTGTGAAACTGTGAATAAGAAAAAGTATTAAAGATTTCTTTTTTCCTATATAATTGATGCGTAATTGATGCTTAATGTATGTCCAATTTAAACTCTTATTATATTATATGGTCTTATAGGAAGAAATCAGCTTGGGGTTGGTGGTTGATCTCACCAGGCAGTTCCACTCTTTACTTAATAAGGTATGGCTTACATTAATCTGTCTCCTTTCTCCCTCTCTATGTAGCTGTGAACTGTACCAGGGCAAATCTAAATTCAATTACCAGCCTATCCAGTTTGTATCACTTTCGATATAATCAATCTTTGTAAATATTCCCCAATTTGTTTTGTGATAAACAAAATTTGTGTAATTCCATGTCTCATGGAAAACGTTTGTGGGTGTTTCAGTTCCAAATGAATTTCTATGTGGATGGTAGGTTTTTAGTCTGTGCAATTTCATATGTGAAACTCATGCAATGGACTATTCTACAACAGCTGTATGACTAATCCAATTTGGCATACAGACGTATATAGATTACAATACAACGCTAGCTTCAGTCTACTTATATATTGTAGAATAACACTTTCATTGTGGATAGTTTTACAGTTATCATTGACATGGTCAGCGTGAGGCCCTTTGGTTAACTTAGCGCTTACGAACAGATGCTGTCCGAAAGTATCAATCATTGCATGATTAAATTACGTTTGTTGTGTTGTCAAAGTTCCTAATTTCTGGTGAAGGTAAATTTCCTACTGCCTCCTACTTCTCATATACTTCATACATATTTTACTTAGTTACATAGCTTGGTTATACCACCTAAATTTTGTGTCACGTGGTTGGCAACATCAGTAAATGATTATTACGAAGAACGTGCTGAGACTGGATCTTTACTGCATATGTTGAAACACACTTACTGCTTATGGGTTGAGTTAGACACTGGGTGTCAGAGTGGTGGGCCAACATACTGATTTTTGTCCGTCCTTAAAAGTATCATTGGTTCTTCTAAAAGTGTCTCAATGGTACATGTAAGAAAAACACTCCTCATTGCCCTATAGAAACTGATGTAACCCTTCATAGAGCATTCTCCGTGTTCCTTTAAATTCTTTGCAATATTTTCTTTGCAGGCAGTGTACGCATGTGGTTAGTTTTTAACACGCAAACTATAAAAATGGGGTGATATCGGTTTGTGAATAACACAAAACGAAAATATAAAACAAAGATCGGTTCACATTGAAAAAGATATGAATCTCAATCTCAGGTTTTGTAGTGAAAACTTAATGTTAACCTGCTTTTTATGTTTATTGGTGTGTACCACTTATTTGTGAGTGATTATTTTTGATATCATTGGCTTTATATGTTATTTTACAAATCAAACCCCTTATTGGTTTATGTTTTATATATTAATACTATTATGCTTGAGCAGTGTATATTGTGGACTTCATGTTGCTCAGGTTAGAAACAAATCCCTTGCCTATTATATGCTTGAACTGTTGGATTAACAATTTTGCATATATCTCTCATAATTAGGACTTTTAGAATTATAATAGCGTAACCTGGAAACTTTACTCTTCGTTTGTTCGTTGTAATCCATGTGTCTTAAGGTTTTGGTTTTGTTTGCTAGATTAATCATTCACAGTACTTAACTTAACAGTGTTGTTGTTCCTTTATATTTTTGATTTTGACATGTTCAACTTCTTTTAGAACCAAGTTTCATCAAAATCGGTTTAGTTTGAAATATGCATATGAGTCTGTGGCACAACAGTAGTGCGTCTGAAATCAAGTTAGAAGGTTGTGTGTTCAAATCACACCAGATTCAGTCATCTATAATAACCGTTTTGTTATTTGCATCCTTTACACTAACTTACAAGTAAGCACCACAAAATTTGCGCATAAAATTGATATGGACGATTGAGTTGTATCTTATCAACTGCAATGGTTCCATTCCATGACGCACCACACATTCATGCCACCACCAGTATTAACAAGTACATAGTTCTTTTATAAATTAGGTAAACATTTTTTTGGCTTTATGATGGTTGGGTCACTAATCACAAGTTATCATAAATTCTGTGATATTAGTTACTTCCATACACCTAACTCTCCCATTATATGATTTTGATGCACATTCATTGATCCCCTAGCTACTGTGTGTATGCATGTGCGTATTTTTAGCACTCGAGTTTCAAATGAATTAGGTGCTGGGAGACTTATACTGTTTGGAATCGGATGTTTGAGATGTGGAGAGAGGAGAATGTTGTG
>JAJJMB010012847.1:0-17667 GCA_023531105.1 Papaver atlanticum
ATCTTCTCCCTAGAAAAATATGGCCTTTAATATTATTTTTAATTTAAAAAAATAAAAAAATAAATTTAAAAACTAATATAAAAAAAATAACCAAGGGTAACTAAATAATTTATCTACCTTAGGACACCTTTCTCATCCCACTACCACTACTTCTTCCACCACCAACACCATTAACGTCATCACTCCACCATTCTCACCAACACCCACCACCATTATCCTCACCGCCGATCCACCATCACAACCACCATTAATGCCTACTAATTTAATATAAAATTAATTTATAATGTATTAGATTAACGAAAATATATTAATTCGATGAACTAAAGAAACATTTATTATGAAATATCAATAGAACATTAATTATTGAAATTTAATTAAACTAATCATTTTATAGCCGTAGATTTATCTTTCCCAAGAATGAATCCAGAGCATCCTTTATCTTGCCTAAGTTGTCTAAATTTTGAGGTAGGGTGTGCCAAAATTCTTAGCAAGTCGAATAGGGGTGCAAATGGACTTAGTAGCCCATTTTATGATAAAATGACCCAAAATAGTTCAATTGGTCTTGGCTCCACCCCTGACCGCCACTAATGTTTCGTTTTCTACCACTTTCTGAAAACCGCCTCCACCACCCACTACTTCTTCTACTACCGCCTTTGATTTCTATGAATATTATTTGTATCAAATTATTTATTAATGAATATATATATATATATTAAAATAATTAAAGGAATATTTATAATGACCAAGAATTAATAAATCATTTATTATGAGACACTATTTAATAAAACACTTATATATAATATTTAAGTTGAACAAACTACAACCTTAGATTTATCTTCTCCCTAGTTAAACACTTATATGATAAAAAAGACCCAAAATAGTTCAATTGGTCTTGGCTCCACCCCTGACCACCACTAATGTTTCCGTTTCCACCACTTTATGAGAACCGCCTCCACCACCCATTACTTCTTCTACCACCGCCTTTGATCTCTATGAATATTATTTGTATTAAATTATTTATTAATGAAAATATATATTTATTAGAATAATTAAGGGAATATTTATAATGACCAAGAATTAATAGATCATTCATTATGAGCAACTATTGAGACACTATTTAATAAAACACTTGTATAATATTTAAGTTGAACAAACTACAACCTCAGATTTATCTTCTCCCTAGTTAAATCGTGGCCGCTCTTTATCTAGCCTAACTTGTCCAAGCTTTGTTTTATATTCTAGATTTATTGCCTAAGCTTGTTTTCTTTGTATTATGCGTATCTGCTAGTTGTAGTACTGCTAGAAAAGTTTGCTCCATCATCCAAAATAATATTTATGGTGCATTTTATCTAGATAATATTTCTGGTGCATTTCGGGTAGGGAGGTATTAGGTTGGAATGTCCGAGGATTTGGCAACAAACGTACTAGGTATCATCTAAGGGACTTACTTAGATCTGATGACCCTGATATTGTTTTTCTCTCTGAAACAATAAATAATTAACAAAAAAATGATATGGTACACTAACCAGTTTAGATATCCCAATTACTGGTACGTAAACCCTATAGGATTGTCTGGTGGTTTGTTTGTTCTTTGGAAAAATGGCTTGGTTCTTGATGTGTAGACTGCACTAGGAATTTCATCATGTGTTCTAGAACTAGGATGGAAAACAGTATTCTCAAGTTGATTATTAATATATATCTTATTATTGTTCTTTATCTTGAATCAGTACTTTAACCATACATAGCAGTAAAATTTTGAGAATCAAATAAACTAGACATTCACGATTTTGATCTCTAAGTTATTGTTGGTGATTAACTAGTTTTTCTCTTAACTCAGCAAATATAAAAGGTACATCTCTATTTTATGCAGCAATCACAAAATTGTTATACTCTCTTCCTAAACCATTAACGACAAATATGGAAGATCATAATTATTTACTTGATGGTTGCAAGACCATCAGTAGTAATCTTGATCTGAGACAAATACTCTTCTAAAGATTGATTTCCTCTATAGATATTTTGCAGTTAATTGCGCAACATCGATCTTCTAGAAGAGTCAAAAAATAATTTAAAGAAATGCCCAAATCTCATGAGCAAATTGCAAGCCGAGAACATCTCCAGAGATATATTGAGTATAGGTTGTTTTTAGACAGCTAGCAACAAATCGATCTATTTTCCGCCAACATACCCAAGTTGGATTGACTGACTCAATACCTTTAACAGTACGCGTCGAGATGGTTCTTGATTTTTACCATCAACATACTCAAAAAAATATGTAGAAATCATGATTGACTCAAACTGATCTTTCCAAAGAAGATAATTTTTCGAATCAAGTTTCATCGAAACAAAATTTGAGATATAAGTAAAAAGAAGATGAACTTTGTACTAATCTTGATCAGAAGTCTATTGATTTGATCCAGATCCAAAAGCTGTGTTGTTGTTGCGATTATTCGCAGCGGAATTAGCATTAGCTTGATGAGGCATGATGTGATTATAAAAGGTATTGATCATAAACAAATCTTGAAAAGAAAATCTAAAAATGAGTAAATATCCAAAAATTGATCAAAAGAAGTTTATAAAATCTCACTTTTAGAAATAAAACAGATAAAAAAATCAAGAAGATAACAAATTCTCAAGAAAATACAAGATCTCAAACCAAATTCCAAGATTTTTATAAATTTGAGTTGCAGATAAATCACTGAAATGTGATAAATCTAAGAACAATATGTGAATTCAAATATATTTCGAGTAAATCAAAATTGAAATCAGAAGTAAAGATCGGTTTTGAAGAATAGAGGACCAAGAACTAACAAATCCTAGGGTTTCCTTAGTTGATACCATGAGCATAATCAGACTGAGCTGAAGAAATGAAATATTTGTGATTAGTGAAGAATAATAAATAACCGGTATACACCGTTATTACAAGTATTTATACTACCCAAACAGCGTGTCAAGACAGTGTAAAAATACAGTGATAACTGGAAATAACTAATCCCTTCGTCTCCAATATAAAGGCGTAGTTTTGGATTTTGACTGTCCCATTAGATAGGTAGAACTCCAATTTCAAGATGACTTGTTCCATATATATATCCTTATTTATTATGTATGGGTACATCACAAATAATTTAATGTTTTTTTCTCTTGGGAATGAAAATTTTCACTTTCTAAGAGAATTTGCAAATTTTATGTGTATATATTACACACACAGGGGATGGAGGGAGTAAAACAGAAATTAAAAAACAAACAATGGATAAGATAAAAGACATACTTGTTTATTCGAGGGAGGATTCATGGACACTCTTATATGGACGTTATCATATATGATTTGCGTTATTTCTTTACAAAACTCAAACGACAATGGATTCAAATCTAGTATTTTGATGATACGTTCCATTATAAGACTTTACATTCATAGCTACCAAAAATGAGCACGATCCAAAATGTCAAACCTCATCATCTACTAATTTTAATTTTCATCTGTTAAAAAGTTAACGACTGATTTTCAAAGGGGTGGATGGTGGTGGTATACATTTCGAATTATGCTCATTTTTGGTAGGAATGTAGATTCTTATAAGAAGAACGTATCATCAAAATATTAGATTTAAGTTAACTGTCGTTTGAGTTTTGTGGATAAAATGACGCAAATCGTGTATGATAGTGCGCATATAAGAGTGCTCGTGGATTCACCCACTTTTTCTCACACAATCTTGAAATATTAATATAGGGTTTTGTTTCTCACACAACTGTGTGTAGATTTGTTTCATTGATTCATATTTATAGTAGCTACATAATAGACATGATGTTACAAAGATAAAGATATATAAACAAAAGAAGAAAAAGAATAGGAAGACTAGAAACATAATAGCTAACTATCTACAAAGGAGGGAGACTAAGACTTGTTACAACAACTTGTATGTGGAGTAATTTATCTGTCGACCGAATAAACTTAATGTTAGAGCATACCTCGGTTGATGATAATTGCATATTTCACATATATTTGGTGTCAATTCCATGCTAGTATTTGTTTGTTTTCTGGCAAATTATTGTATATTACGCTTGTTTTCTCTTATTTGTCTTTTATAGGTGAATCATCCAAAAGAAGTGAAATGACACTTAATTGTGCAATAAAAGAAGCTAGCTACAAGTGGAGAAGGGCCAAAGACCAAGTGGAACTCGTTCAAGTACAAGATTTATACTTTTCAATTTGTAGAGGACGAGAAGACCAAGTCAAGGCCGAAAGAACGGAGTCATTCTGAGTTCGTATGAAGAAGATATGAGCAAAACAAGAACTTGGAAGAAAATAAGGGCAAAATGGTTATTTTAAAGGAAAGTGATATTGGAACCCCAAGCGAATGTTAAGGGGCACCTTCCTGTTAAGAGGAAGTCAAGTTCAAGGGAATTGTTAAAGGTATTTCAGTCTTTTACAAAGGGGAGGTAGGAATTCAAAATCTGTTGCAGGCACCCGGCCTATTTACTCAGGGCACTTCGTCTTCACTATTCTTAAACAGAACACAAGCAATGGCAGACAACGTTTGATGAACACGATAGCGATGAATTTGACCAGCAGTTATATTCGAATTTGAATACATCACTAAGTTCCGGAGGATGATATAAATCTTGGGTAGGAGCCTGATTTCACATCAAGGGTGTTGATGATCATGAGATGCTGTAATGATTCAAGATAGTTCAGTGAAGCTATCATAGGTTGTGGCAGTTGATTCTCGATGAATGGTGGTCCGAGCTGGTGATGAAGTCGAGAAGGACGATTATCCTATACTGCCATTGTCGAGAGATGAAGATGGAGCTTGCTGCCATCGATATTTGCTGTGGTGATAGAGAAGCTCGAACAAAAAAGAAAAGAATGGGTTGTTCGAGTGTATACACATAATCAATAATTGACCACGTGTCAAGAAGAAGACACATGTACTCCATAGAACAGAGGAGCATAAAAACAACGATGCTCATTGAAGCACCTAAGGGGCATGCATCACCTTCATCCTCCACCTATCCATCATCATGCGAATCCAACGATGACGAATCAAGGAGCACCTGATGAAAGAACCACCATGAAGTACCATAGATGTTCCGAGAGATTACTTTTTATCATCCAAAGGAAGATCCAGATCGGACGAACAAGAGGAAGTGCAGCTGACACACGCATCAACAGCTGTCTGAGGCGTGCAGACTGCCCCAACCACCCTCCTTAAATGTTATAGACATAGGGCACATGTCGAACATCCTATGGAGAAGGAGAAGGTGCACCATCATCGCAACGCATTACCGTTGGAAGGCATCGGGGAAGGAAGAAGATATCATCGGACCAGCGCACTAACCAAAGCCAATAAGGAATAGCTGTCTCAGAGAAGAGGGTCCCATACAAGAGGCCTATAAATACTCAACTCCACTAAGAGAGGAGGGGTCGACCAAATTTGAGGAGAGAGAGCTATAGTTGAGGAGAGAGAAATTATAAGAGTAAGTATGAGTTATCTACCTCCCTCCAAGCATCGTTCCCTACTCAGAGTCATCCAACTATCCATTGTAACCTCATATAATACATAGTGAAAAACCAAACCCCCATGGATGTAGGCCTTAGTGCCGAACCACGTAAATCATTGTCTCATTTATATTCTGTACTTATAGTTTTCTTATTCATATATCATGCATCGTTTGAATCGTCTTAGGCTCTCCCACGATGTGAGACGAGGACGAGCCCGAAGGCTCAGAGTCTCAAATATAATCACCATGTTCTATTTTATATTTATTTCGGCCATGTCAGTAAATTTATCGATATTGCGAATATCGTTTGTGGACACGAAGATACCATCGTTACTTCTGTGTTCACAATCTGGTGCTAGAAACAGGGACGCTTACGTCCCGGTAAAAAGATTTATCTTTCCCTGTGAACTCTGATATCACTCAACACTGGTTCTCAATACCGATTTTGGGTGACAATCCAGCAAAAAGGACCAGATTTCAAAGGTTTTTAGTCGGAACAAAGCTTTTTCATCATAAGAATGGTCGGAGTTATTTTGAATCCAAGTTTTCGCTTATAAAAACCTTTGGACTTATCTTCTTTCATGGAAAATCTCTAGACCTACCTTCAGATCTATGTTTTCTCTTATAAAAACCTTCGATCCAAGTTCTTGCTTATAAAAACCTTTGGACTTATCTTATTTCATGGAAAATCTCTAGACATACCTTCAGATCTATGTTTTCTCTTGTAAAAACCTTCGATCAAAGTTCTTGCTTATAAAAACCCTTGGACTTATCTTCTTTCATGGAAAATCTCTAGACCTACCTTCAGATCTATGTTTTCTCTTGTAAAAACCTTCGATCCAAGTTCTTTATAAAAGCTCTTGACTCTATCTTCATTCGTGAAGTATCTTTAGATCTATCCCCGGATTTATGTGTTCTCTTGAAAAAATCTTCGGATCTTTGCGTCCCATATCGAAACGATCTTCATGTTTTCTCTCGAAAAAAGTCTTTGGATAAGACCTATGTCTCGAAATGATCTTCATGTTTTTTTTTTCTTATGACGCCTTTATTAATAAAACTTATGTCGATATGTCTCCCTTGCCAACATTTTACCCCTGCCGAATATGGATAAAACAAAGGATGTAGGAAAAGCTAAGGCAACGTGAAAGGAAATGCTCAGGACTACACCAGTTGTAACACGCAGCAAACAAAAGGGTGAAAAGCTCAAAGCGGAAAACAAGAAGCAGGATGGAGCGGAAAGTACCACCCCTCTAGATGCCCATGCCATAGCAGCGACGACTCTCAAAGCTGCAGCAACCAAAGTTGGTGCTGCCAAAGTAGCAACAGCGACCCGAGCAGAAGGAGTAGCAGAGTCAACGATACAAAAACCCCTTTATGGGATGCCACTCACAAATGAGAAAAACCAACCGCTATTGACTGCTCAGCCTCTGTTGATGATGAACCAGCCGGCACAGTAGCCCGTGGAGCTTCAGGTCTTTCCCATTGATCCACCCGTCCCTCTGATCCAAACCATAGATGAAGATCATACCATCGCCGCTGGTGGACAAGCGCAAGTGGGAACTCCAAATCAGGGATCGAACCATTCTATTCAGCTGGCAGCAGAGCTCGAAGAGTTAAAAAGGAATCAGAAGATGTACGCAGACGCTGTGGCGAGAGAACCAGGAGCTCAAGGATAGGATCGCCAAAAGCGCCGAAATAGAAAATCAGCACGATGAGGCAAATTCCAAGGCACCGCCACCGAACCGTGACCGAAGGATGGTGGTCGCCAACGTCAACAACCCCGAGCCTCTGGATCGACGTGGAGCAAGAGAAAACATGTTGTCTGACCCCGACTATGAACCTGAAGATTCAGACTACTTCGATAGTGAAGCCCGAAAGATCAGGATAATCAACCATAAGAGAAGAACATCATCTCGCAATGGAGAATCTTCGTGCTGAGATGATGGCAGAAATCAAGCAGCTGAAGACAAGGCAAGGAGGAGGAAGATTAGAGGAAGTGATGAGATAATCCGCTATCACACCACTGACCGCGCACCTGGAAAAAGCTCTCATTCCCCAAAAATGTCCCATCCCAGCGTTCGAATGTTACGACGGATCCAGCGATCCCGCAGCCCACTTTCGGTACTACAACCGAACCCTGGCCTGATGGGACCAAGATGATGTAGTCCTTTGCAGATACTTCCCTTCCAGCCTAAAAGGATCGGCATTATCCTGGTTCGACAACCTACCGCCTAATTCCATCAATTCCTACAACCAGCTCACAGAGAAATTCTTAAGGACTTACATGTACAACAAGACCGTCAACGCAGGAATGGAAAAACTCTTCTCACTAGCGGTCGCCTTCAAAGAAACAATCAGGGAGTATACCGACAAATGGCATAAGATCTGTCAGGCAATAGTAAATGTAGACCCAGTGGTTAGCATCAACTGTTACAAGTGGGGACTGGATAGGATGATCCCATTGTTCGTGGAGATTCATGGAAGCATTCCCACGACTGAAGGGGATCTATGAGTGATCATCGAAAAGCATGCCAGGCTAGAAGAGATACAACGATACAACCCTAGGGCACATGCGTAGAAATCTCACCGAACGAATTCAGTAGAGCAAGCCAGCGGGTCAAAGAGGTCCAGCTCGACCGAACAATTCAACGAAGATAAAAGAGGACGAAGAGATGATCATTGTCGCAATGACAAAAAATTCGAAGATCAGGTCTACACAAAGCTTAACACCAGCTACGTTCGCATCTTGATGGAGATTAAGGATCGAACCAATCCTGAATGGCCATGGTCTAAGGGAAAGCAGCCACCAAGGTCCAAGAAATCAAGGGACTACTGCAAGTACCATTGCTTCAACGGTCACCAGGCGGAGAAGTGATCTCAAGATAATGATCAAAAAGCTGATTGACGCCGGAGACCTCGAGACATATGTTCAAAAGCCAGAACCTGAAGAAAGGACCCATCGAAGCAAGCAAGTTCATCTACCAGAGAATGATAGAACGATCAACACCATCTCTTGTTCAGAGCCCAACGGCCCTTCATTAACTGATCAAATAGGAAAGAGGTTGAGGAAGCAATTCGAATACTACTGTGAACTATACAAGATTGATTGAGAAGAAGTAGATGGACACGAGGATTGGATGAATGCGCCGCTGACTTTTTCCGTCGAAGATGTCGAGGAAGACATGGAAGACCACAACGATCCCCTGGTGCTCACGCTGCCTGTCTCAGGATGGACGATAAAGAAAATATTGATCGATGGAGGGAGTTCAGTCAATGTATTATTCTATGACACCTTTACAAGGATGAAGCTGAATGACAAGCAGTTGATGTCTTCCTACTACACCATTTACGGTTTCAACGGAGCAGCCACGAAGCCTTTAGGAGATATTGTCTTAGAGGTTAAAGATGGGCCAATGAAAGTCAGCACCAGATTCAGTGTGGTGGACGCACCGTCTCCCTATAATGCCATCATCGTACGAAGATGGGCGCACAAACTCAAAGGAGTAGCGGCGACATACCACCAGTACCTTAGATTTCCAACGCCCGAAGGGGAGATGGAAATCAAGGGCGATCAAGTTACCGCATGAGAATGCCAGGTCTTACAAAATCAACTCAATAACGAACAGGAAGAGCAACGCAAATCCCAAAGGGGGAAGAACAAAGAAGCAACCAAGGATAATGCAATTAACCTTATCTTGAAGAGATTACATGGAAGAACCTGACGAAGAATGGCACCGTCCTCTCTACCGAAGCAGGCATCTCAGGGACGAAGGAGACAGAGGAATCCTCCAAATAGCAATTAAAGAATGTTCCTCTCCTAGGGGAACCGAAGGCTACTTTTACATCAGTAGAACCCACAAAGGAGATCAACATAGGAACCGAAGAAGATCCCAAGATGATCAAAATAGGGACTCTGATGGACGGAGATCGAGAAGAAGCATTGATTAAACTACTCAAGGAATACGCAAACATATTTGCATGGAAATTATGAGACATGCCAGGGATCGATCCGAAAATAATACAACACGAACTTCGGATAAAGCCAGGCACAAACCCCTTCAGGCAGAAGTTACGCAAAGTAGCACCGGAATATCATCAAGCAGTCGAGAAAGAGCTTCACAAGCTCATGGAGGCAGGATTCATAAGGGAAGTTAGGTATCCCAAATGGATCTCAAACATGGTCAAGGAACCAAAAAAGAACGGTGGCGTAAGGATATGCATCGATTTCATAAACCTCAATAAAGCCTGCCCGAAGGATAGCTACCCGCTCCCAAGCATCGATCAATTGGTAGAAGATGTAGAAGGACACGAAGAACTATCGTTCATGGACGGATATTCCGGTTACAATCAGATAGCCCTAGCAGAAGAAGATCAACAACACATATCATTCTTCACTCCGCACGGACTCTATTGTTATACCCGAATGCCTTTCGGACTGAAGAATGCAGGGGAAACATATCAGAGGATGGTTGACGCTGTCTTCAAGCCGTGGATTGGGAAAACTTTGGAAGTCTATGTCGATGATATGCTCGTCAAAAGCAAATTGCGCAAAGATCACCTACAGGACTTGAGAGACATCTTCGGTGCAATGAGGAAATATAACATGAAAGTGAACCCGGAAAAATGCACATTCGATGTCACATGAGGAAAGTTTCTTGGATATTTGGTAACGAAGAGGGGCATCGAGGTCGATCCCGCCAAAATCCAGGCCATCGTGGAAATGCCATCCCCGAGAAATTTAAAGGAAGTTCAGAAACTCAACGGCTCCATAGCGGCGCTAGGAAGATTCATCGCCAGATCATCGGACAAGTGTAAACACTTCTTCAAAATCCTTAAGAAGGAGACTAAGTTCGCATGGACCTCTAAGTGTGAAGAAGCTTTCCAGAAGATTAAAGAATATCTGGTAACGATCCCGATCCTCTAGAAACCCGATCCCGAAGAAGTGCTGGCCCTTTACATAGCAGCAACCGAAGATACAATCAGTGCTGTGCTGGTCAAGACCAACACGAAGGTCGAGAAACCGATCTATTATGTTAATAAAACTCTCAATATGGCAGAAAGAAACTACACCAAGATTGAGCAACTTATACTGGCACTGGTATGGGAAACGCAGAAGTTGAGAACTTACTTCCTGACTCATTATGTTCGTGTCCCATGCAAAGCACCGCTGGAAGCTGTTCTTAAAAACCCTGGAAAAGTATGAAGGATAGCCAGGTGGAATACGCAACTGGAACAATTCAACATTATTCACGAGATCCAAACTGCCCAAAAATCACAAGTTTTGGCGGATTTCCTAGCAGACTTACCCCTGGATAATGGCGAAGAAGTAAAGGACATACCAGGGGTAGAGGAGGATGGAAAGGATTCGATCGACGCACTCGAACCCTCAAGCCAAAGAAGATGGGAAGTCTTCGTCGATGGGTCCAAGAACAAGGAAGGTGCAGGCATAGGGATTGTGATCACAACACCCACTAGGGACAGAATCGTGCATGTACTGAGATTTGAATTTGAAGGGCACACCAACAACATCGTGGAGTACGAAGCCGTAGTACATGCTCTTCGTTTGATAAGAGAAATGGGAATAACCGAGATACGCCTAGCAAGTGACTCACAGCTAGTCATTTGGCAAATAGAACTAGAGTATAACACCTATGACGAGACTCTCTCAGCCTACATGGCCCTGGTCCAAACTCTAGCATCACAAATACCCAGCATTAAGTTCCGACATCTATGCAAGAAAGATAACAGACATGCCGATGCCTTAGCTTACATTTCATCAATGCTGAAAGATGAAAATGTCAAGGCCATCAAGATAGCGAGAGTATACGAACCTTCGATCTCCCCGCAGCAAATCCTCGCTACAACAAATCGTGAAGACGATGTAGGAGAGGATGTTGCCGAAAACGATGCAGGAGAAGATATCGCCGAAGATGACATCCTGACAAGAGCGAACGAAGACGAAGACTTCAGCAACGAAGAAGACTGGAGAACAGAAGTTCATCCTTTCCTTGAAGAAGGAGCGCTGCCTACGGATGTGAAGCAAGCCCGAAAAGTGCAATCGAAGGAAGGAAGATACGAACTTCGCGATTGAGTCTTATACAAGAAATCTTTCCTCGGACCCCTATTATGATGTTTATCCATAGAAGAGGGGCATCGTATCTTAAAGGACATCCACTACGGAGACGCAGGTAATCACAGTGGGATGAGATCATTGGCCGACAAAGATAAATTGTAAGGATACTACTGGCCACAGATGATACAAGATGCTGCTAAAATGTCCAGAAGATGCGAAGAATGTCAGAGGTTCGCCAAAAGAATCCATACTCCAGCAACTGAGTTATATTCAGTGGGAAGTCGATGGCCATTTCCAAAATGGGGAGTCGACATCGTCGGACCACTAATCGAAGGAACAGGAAAGAGACGATTCTTGATAGTAGCTACTGATTACTTCAGCAAGTGGGTGGAAGCCAAGGCTCTAGCAAGAATCAGGGATGCAGATGTATTCACGTTCATCTTTCAAAACATCATTTGCAGGTTCGGTATTCCCGCAGAAATTATCTCCAACAATGGCAAGCAGCTGCAAGGGAAGAACATTGACATGCTGTTCGACACGTTCAAAATCAGGAAAAACAAATATACTCCCATCTATCCTCAGAGCAATGGCCAAGATGAAGCCACAAATAAGACCCTCTCTCTTATCCTCAAGAAATCACTGGATGAACATAAAGGCCGATGGTGTGAGCAATTGCATAACGCACTATGGTCATACCGAACCACAAGAAGGTCAGCAACCGGTGAATCTCCATTCCTTCCCATTTATGGAGCCGAAGCAGTTATCCCAACAGAGATCATCATGCCTACAACAAAAACCGAAGCATGGGAAAAGAATCTCACAGCCGACATGATGCTAGAAAGACTTGATGATCTAGAAGAACGAAGGGAAACATCGTTACAAAGAATGGAGAATTATCAACGAAGGTTAGCGAGGGAGTACAATAAAAAGGTTAAACTTAGAAATTTTGTAGAAGGACAGTATGTGCTACGTACCATACCATAGTATCAACGAGAAAATAAATGGGGTAAGTTAACACCAACATGGGGAGGGCCATTTGTCATACACGATATCACAGGGAAGGGATCGTACTACCTGCGTAACCTAAAAAGAGAAATCTTAAGGCACCCCTGGAATGTGAAATACCTCAAGCCATACTATCCATGAAGCAACGCAGTTCTGCATCTGCGTGAAGAATACCAGAAGAATAAGACAGCATATCCTCTCAACATGTTTCTATCTCTGGCCGAGGAATAACAGACCTCACCTCATCAATCAAACAAGAACCTTGTTATTTACCATACTGTTCGAAAAATAACGAAGAGGTTGATAATGACCCCATACTTATATCCATATTGGGCAAAGTACTCATATACAATCTCTCAGGACTCCCCTATCAGTGTCTATGAGTGTACGACCATGGGGAAGGATTCCAACAGAAAGAGATGTCCAACATAATACCAAGGCAGCGGTTAGGCGGAATGGGTGTATGTACATAATCCAATAACACACCACATATCCAAGAACGCTGTACCAACCCCACCATTCGATAATCCTCTGGCCCAGGATTAGCCGACGGGGAGACAAGTCCAAAATGATTAACGAAGGTACATAGCTTCGTTATTTCACAACACTCTTTGTTTCTCTTCCGTTAACATTTTTCTTTTAAGAAAATTAAATAGATAAAATAACATTACATATAAATCAAAACTTTATATACTTAAAAAGACTGATGATCCATTTCATAAGAGTTGATTACAAGTCTGGGGAGGTAAGCAAAAAATACAAGACATACAAAAAATAGCCGAAGCTACGTAATCAACGAAGATCAAATCCCCAACACGAGGGCCTACTTTTCTTCCGAAGGCTCGACATGATCAGCACGATCAACAGGTCATTCCTTTTGAGACGAGGGAACGCTCCCTCCAGAGGATAACTCAGAAGCAGGATTGAAGGGCTCGGGTACTGGACGACGCTTATACCTCTTCGTGATATTATGTTCCTTCAAAAAGCTTTGCTATATCCGCTCCAGTGTCTTGTTAACCTCCTGAGCAAGCTGACGACGAGCCTCATGAGTGATGATGGTGGACTTAAGCTCATATTGAGCCAACGACAACTTCAGCTGCTCCACTTCCTTCTCCGATTCCTTTGCCGCTACATCCCGGGACCCAGCTAGTCCCTCAAAGTACTTGGTTTTCCCTTGTTGCTTCACTAACTCAGATTGAGTCTTTTCAAGCTTTTCATTTACAAGGCCAATCTGTCCCTCAAGCTCTGAAATAGAAGAAAACAAGACATCATAAGAAAGCAAATAGATAGATATCCACACCCAAACGAACATATACCTTCTACATTAGCCGAAACTATTTGAAATTCATTTACTACTGCGTCCCGGGCCTCATCAATAAATTCGTATTCATCGGAAAGTTTCTTATAATCAAGCCGAAGATTCTCGAGTTCAAATTGACACTCATATAACTCTACCTGCTTCATAGAATCCGAATGATGAAGACGATTGACCTCATTGGTCATTTCCTCGATCCCCTTGGTAAGCCTATACATGTTAACCTCTAAGTCTTTCTCTGATTTAACCAAGCGGGCAACATCGGCATGGGAGGCAGTTAAGGCTTTACCAAGAGCGTACGCCTCAACCCTTGCATCGTCCCTTTCTCGAACGAGCCGCTGTATATAATCCCGAACCTCAGGGTCATGGGACGAGCGGGCCTGGCGAAGCTCTACTTCTAAATCTGTAATCTTGGCTTCTAACTGAGAAGCAGCATCACGAGCTTCATAGAGATTTTCACGAGTCCACAATAAAGCACCGCTGAATTGACGACGATCAGCAGTCATCGTATTTTGCATCTCCACCATCTTCTCCCGTCTTTCCCGGTAACGAGCTGTCATCCGGTTATACTCATCGGACCGAGAATTCCATTTGTTAGATGCTTCTATTACTTGTCTTACCAACTCTCTAATACGCAAAGCCTGACGAGTCCTCTCATTCTGAAGCCAAACTACCTCTTCAACGCCACCCACTGAAGACAGGGCCGGCTAACTCAGAAAGAACACTATGAAGGGGAAGATAGAAAAAAAGGAGAAGGAACGAACCTTTAAACGAAGTACCCGCTGACGAAGTTTAAGCACGAGCTTTCTCCAAATCAACACGAAGCGAAGCAACCTCTTGACGAAGCTGCCCTTCAGCAGCATTGGCCTGATGCTTTTTCTTCAACTGTTCTTTCAACTCCGATATCTCCTTGTCCTTATCCACAAGAGATTCTTGAGCAGTGAACAGGTCATTATCCCTCTATCGCAGCTTTGCCTCCAGATTGAGTGCCTTAGCTCTGAAGAACTGATAAAGGGTGTGATTGCAGTACTCACTCCTCGCCAACTACAGCGAACATGGGACAAGTAAGCATCACTAACGAAGGGAGATTTCATTACCCCGCCAAGATGAAAATATAAACATCTCACCTTAAGAATACGTTGCTGAGGGAAACCATACTGATGCCCATCAGCCATGGCAATCATGTTAGAGATAGATGAAGGTGGATCAACCAGAAGACTAGAAGGAGTGGCACCCAAGTCCCGTTCCCAGATTTCAGCAACTTTCTCACGAGACAATAAGGTCATCCTCTGAAGAGTAAAAGCATCGGAATCCCTCTCCCCAGGGACCACAGGAGAAGGATGGGGCACGTTCATTAGGCATTTCTTCTTCAGCCAATCGAAAGTCTCATCACGCATTACAACGTTCACAAATCCCTCGGAAGATGTGCCAACAGCAGTTTCAACGCTAACATCGGTCTCTTTCCTAGCAGCGACCTTCCTTCCTTCGGCTAACTTAGCAGCACGGAGCTCAGCGTCTTCCCCATCAGAACTATCATTCTCCTTGATCCTCTTTTCAGTATCTTCCTCGGCCTCAACGTCCCAATCATCATTGGGAGACAACAGTGAAAACTCAGAGGCTATCCCTACTGCAACACCAATATCAATCTGCCCACCAGCAGAATAAATCTTGCCGAAGGAGAATTCTTGATTCAGCCCAGAAGAATTCACTGGCTCGGGGATCGCTAATTGAAGATCAGCATCCTCGTTCCTCTGACGAAAGGAAGGGGAGTGTTCGGGATCGTCTATGAGATCATCCCCTTGATCTCCAGGAGAGGATTTATCTCCAGTACCTTTATCTTCAACATCTTCAACATCTTCATGATTGTGAGGGGAAGTTTCAGTACGCTATTCGTCATCGGTCTCTTCTTTTTCGTCCTCCTCAGAGTCTTATTCGTCATTTAATGGGCTAGTAACTTCAGGAACCCCCGACTCTTCAACCTCCATAGTAGAGGACTGAACCGCACCAATTTTCTTCTTCCTCGAAGCCTAAAAATGAGCACATAATCAATCTATGATTCAAGGGGCAAAGACACAAACTCAAACACAACACATTAATATACTGAATCATACCTTGACAGTAGCAGTACCATTCGGAGGAAGACCCGCCTCAGAACTTTTTTTCGTCTTTAGCATTGACAGCATCAAAAGCATAGTCAAAATTCATACCAGTAAAGTTCAAAGCCCAAGGGCAGAAATCACCATAGCGGGATGGGGCACCATCACGAGGCTTGCTTCCAGCAACAGGCTTCCATCCGTGAGGACTGGGAATCCAACCATGAGCCCAAAGGACAATAACTTCCAGAGGAGTGGCATGCCACTCATAATCATGATCACGACGGAGACGTTCCTTAAGGGGAAAAAGCTCTGGCTTAGCAGTACCTTTAGTACCCGGAACGTACCGAAGCTTTGAGTCACTTACTTCACTCAAAATACGAACTTCACCATGGGGAGCAGCCATCGTGCGAAGACCAACGCTCCACCACTTTCGGTTCCTACCGTTGACATAGTCTCCAAAAGAAGCATTGAAATTATCAGGATTATACAAACTCTTCTCCTCGAGATCAGGAGTATAGCATGTCATCAACGTCTCACCCTTGCTCCGAAGGTAGCACTCACGAAGATTCCGAAGATAATTCCCACTCAGCTGAACTACTGAACGACAATGGGTATAAAAAGTAAAACCCTCACGATGCGCCAGGACATCATAGTAGAATGAATCTCCCCACTTATATAAAGGCAGCATCAGACCCGCTTCGAAGGCTCCCACGGTCGTCAGAAGATGGAAGGCATCGTATTTATAGTTAGTTATCATATCATAAGTGAGATCGTCCCCTTGATTATAAAAACGAACCTCAAAATTTTCAAGACCATGCATCACTTTGAATTCTTCAAGGTCAATATGATTAAAGAAATCCTTCCTCTTCTTCTTCGGAGCGGGAGCAGTTCGTCCAGAAGGAGCAACCTCAGAAGATGCCGCCTTACCCGATGATGGTTTCTTCGGGGGACTCATATCCGAAGACTTCCTCTTCATCGCCGGCTTCCTAGATAGATCCTGATCTTTCTTGGATGAAGGAACATTGAGTAGAACTCTAGATTTTTTAGAAGACGAAGGATTGGGAGGGGCAATAGAACGGAGGGGTTGAACCTTCAGCGGTTCAGAACGCAGTGAAGAAGGCTTGCCTGATGGTCTATCAACAGGGTAACGAGAACCTCTCGCTTGATCCCCTCTCTTTTGAGAAGCCTTCGGGTCAGTAGACGATGAGGTTTTTCGGGAACGAAAATCCAATTGAGAAGACCTCGGTGGTGGTCCTTTAGGCGGAGAAATATCAGGACTCCTAGTTGGTGGAGATCGGTAAGGACTCAGCGGCGGGGATCTATAAGGACTATTTCTACGATCATTACCTGCCATGACTACCTATAAGAAGCATCAGGGAACGTTCAATAGTTAGGTCGGTGTTCATCATACATCGTTAAAAGAACACCATCAGATCATCAAGGACACAGAAAAACAACATTACGATAATCACTAAAATGGCTCCAGATTTTGTGATAAAGAACAGGGGCAAGTATATATACTTTCGTATATTATGTTCTTCATCAAAAAATCTAGAAGCAACAACAAAATAAGCATATATGATCGATATCACAAACACAACAGCGAAGAACTACATACCTATAACAATGACGGACTCGAAAAAGGAAGATATTCAACAGATGATCAAGAAGCAGTCGTAATA
>JAJJMB010012852.1:0-10827 GCA_023531105.1 Papaver atlanticum
AAAAAACAGATGGAATTCTGGGATTTATCCTTGGGGCAAATACTTTTATGCATACCTCCTCTGGCTGATCCACACCATACTCTATTCGCGTAAGATGATACACACTAGCTAAGAGTCCGCCTGGTGCTACATCATAGGCACACTGAGAGCGTAGATAATTGTAACCATATACATATGAAATGACAGCAATGGAATGCCAATCCTCGGGCTTTATTTGTAAAGTTTCGACTCCTTGGTAATCGAAGCCTAAAGATCTATGAACTAACCCATGCTTGACTAGCCAAGCAGACAAACGACCCTGCATTTTTTTAATCTCTCCCGGATTTTCATTTGTATAAGTAGTTCACGTTTACGACGAAATTTTTGAAAATTGAAGTGAAGGGCATTTGCTATTCTTCTGCACAAAATAAAAGCAGCCTCCCTAATTCACTAATTCGTGGGAAGATACTGAACTTTGGTATTTGAAAAATGTTTCATAAGGTATCTCTGAAGTAGATCGCGATTGATAGAGTAATCCTTGATCATAATTTCCAGTATGCGTGCTGCGTCCAACATAAAACTTGTGAGTGGTAGTAAAACATCGATTATTCTGTTGAGACCCAAATCTATCTTCGTAGATTTCTCGAGATACCTTCTTACGAAGTTTTGTTATAGCATCGATAACTGCCTCCGGTTTAGGCGGGCAACCCGGCAAATAAACATCCACAGGAATTAGCTTATCAACTCCTCGAACAGTACTATAAGAATCAGTACTGAACATCCCTCCTGTAATAGTGCAGGCTCCCATAGCAATGACATATTTTGGTTCAGGCATTTGCTCATATAATCTTACTAAAGAGGGAGCCATTTTCATTGTTACTGTGCCGGCTGTTAAAATTAAGTCCGCTTGCCTAGGACTCGATCTTGGTACCAAGCCATAACGATCAAAGTCGAAGCGCGAGCCTATTAATGAAGCAAATTCAATAAAGCAACAACTGGTACCATACAGAAGCGGCCATAAACTGGAGAGTCTTGACCAATTTGAAAGATCATTTGATGTAGTTGAAATAACTGAATTTTGGGTTGTTTGATCAAGTACCGGAAACTCAATGGAATTCATAACTGTCTCACTGTCATTTTTTTCTTCTTTTTTCTTTTTATTGTCTGAATATTCAGGAGCTAAGACCATTCCAACGCTCCTTTTCGCCATGCATAAACTAAACCAACAATTAGGATAAGCACGAAAATTAAAGCTTCTATAAAAACGGATACACCCAATACATCGAAACTCATCGCCCATGGGTAAAGAAAAACCGTTTCAACATCAAAAACAACAAAAACCAGAGCAAACATATAATAACGAATTCGGAATTGTAACCAAGCGTCGCCCATTGGTTCTATGCCTGATTCATAACTAGAAAGTTTCTCCGGTCCTTCGCGAGTCGGGGCTAAAACCCCGGAAATGAAAAAAGCCAAAATAGGAATAAGACTTGATATTATTAGAAATGCCCAGAAAATGTCATATTCGTAAAGCAGAAACATAGATGCACTCCTATGAATGTGGAAAAAATATATACCGTATTCTTCGATTCGATCTGGAATTTGAATTAAGCTATAACTGTTTAGTCGAAATACCAATGAATTTTGATTGAACTCCCCAGTTTTTTTGCTGTGGGTCATTCTTGTTTCAAGATTCATCGAGTGGAATCCTATTTTCACTTATTTCAATTCCATTTCGATATGCTAGAGACATATTATGCTCTTATTACAAACTTATCGTTTTTATCTTGTCTCAGATTTTCTCTAAAAAAAAGAGAAAAAATAATTACATATTTTTTTAGTTATAATTTATAGAAAATTTTTATTAAGATTAAATTAAGATACTATTAAGAATATTAAGAATTCTATATGGATGTTATATATTTTATGAATATTCATATAATAAAACCGAAGGGTATTGGTTTATTCTTTTCATTAAGATCCAATCCAGTTAGAGGATTGTTGTTTCTATTGATTAGATACGGAAACTGAATGCATCGCCCTATTATATTTTTTATCCTTGTTCTAGACTTAATGGATTTTATTCAATGCATTGAATTGAGAGAAACCCTTACATATAACAATCCTAGGGTTCTATCCCCAATTTACCTTTTTTTAGTCTGTACTACCTCGACCTGCAACCCGTACCCCCAAAAAAGAATCGGGTTATGAAATTAAAGCTCGAAGTCTTAAAAGAAGAATCTAGAATATCGGTCTTTAGTACTTGACTTGAAATGGGTCCGAAAAGGCGGGAATACTTATTTATTTTGAACGAACCCTACACAACGAAGTATATCACAACGGGAAAGTAAGCCGAATCCTAAATAATTTACAGAATAAACTTCTTCTAATCGAATCGCGCTTTATCAAATCTAATGATTCGACAGACCAAATCCCCCAAACAACTCATGGAAATAGACAGGGATGCAAACACTAATAGAGTTAGGAACCATTCATTATCTCTGAAACAACGAATTTAGTTCTGCTCCCGAAAAAACTATGAGTTGGGGGCTTCTTAACTCGTCCAAGTGCAAACAGGAGACCTCAACCTTCTTGCATAAAGTCAGCATCGGTAGAATTGGAATGGTGAGCAATTGGGTTGGGGTATATTGAGATCTATAAAAAGATATTTTGTACAAAAAGAAAAGGAATATCACAAACCCTTTGATCCTGGATAGGAAAACAGGAAAAATTTGTGTGTAATTCATCCACAAAGAAGAAAGGACGGGTTTTTTTATCCGAGATCAAAAAAATACCGATTGGGCCCACTGAAATGAATTTTTTCCGTTTCATGCTCACCCACGGGGGTCGCTCGGAGCATGTGATAATTATTCTATTTCGATGGGCCAAACGACCGTCCCACTACAACCAACAAACAAGAATGAGGAAATGAAAACTATACAAATTTTTAGGGCTATACGGACTCGAACCGTAGACCTTCTCGGTAAAACAGATCAAACTTTTTATTATCGAAATGATTCGAACTGTTCCAAAGACCCAACATGCATTTTTTTTGCATTGGGCTCTTTCATCAACTGATATAAATATCAGATAGTCCGCCATACTTTTTCTTAACAGAAAGATAACGAGATGGCTCCACGTGCTCTGATTCATTATTTAGATTATGATCCAGGAGCAATACCAAAGTGTTTCAAAGAAGAGTTACCTTGACGTAGGTCTGCCTCTGGCCTAGATCAACCTAAGTTAAATAGAGTCTCTATCGCTCTGCTCAAAGAGTCAAATATGAAACTTCATACACCTTAAAGTTCATAGTACGAAAAGATATTTTTTTGAGGTCCTTATACTCATTATGCCTAGCATTGAATGGGCTGTGTATTCACCTTATCAATTATCGAATCAATGATGGGTTCTTTTTGGAGCCTAAATTGGCACCCAAAGCGGACCGAACCAAATATTTGTCAGGCTATTGTTCCCTCGAATATATAGAGTAAGACACCGATTTATCAATAAGATCAATTTTGTTGATTGCATGATGGACTCCCCTGAAAAACATTGGCGCGCGTGTAAACGAGTTGCTCTACCAACTGAGCTATAGCCCTTGTGATAGATAGTTTATCATGGAAATAATTTCTTGTCAAGATGAATCTTCTATGATCCAACATGATAGCTTCTGATCTGTTTCCTGCCAAGAATTGGTATTGCTTAGAAAGAAGATTGCATCTATAATTCATCGATATGACAAGCCCCTTTCTTTCTCTTTGTGATGATAAATGACCTACTTAACCCAGTGGTTAGAGTATTGCTTTCATACGGCGGGAGTCATTGGTTCAAATCCAATAGTAGGTAGAACTTATTAGATACCGGAGTAATTAGTATCTAATAAGTTTTTCTACCCACCCTCCCTTTTATTTTAGTTGCATAAGAAATGCCATTACAGTTGATTCGACTCAATCCGCAGAACCAAAATATGGTGTATAAACAGAATTTACTTTTTTATTGGGGCGCACCAATTTTTTATGAAATTTTATTGATAGCCTCTACTCGCGTCCTAGCTCGTCTGACGGCTAAATTCGCTTCAATTGTTTGTCTCTTGCCCTCAGCCCGACTTAAGTTAGCTTCAGCTATTTCAAGAGCTTTCTGAGCTTCTTGTGGATCAATGTCACTACCCTTCTCCGCATCATTTACTAAGATGGTAATCTCATTATTGCCTACTCTAGCAAAACCACCCATCAGAGCTATTTTTAACCATTGGTCATTAAGGCGTAGTCTCAAAATACCTATATCTACAGCTGTGGCAATAGGGGCGTGATTTGGTAATACACCGATTTGGCCACTATTAGTAGATAAAACAATTTCTTTCACTTCTGAATCCCAAACAATTTGATTCGGGGTTAGTACACAAAGATTTAAGGTCATTTCTTCAATTTGCTCTCCACTTCTAAGTTCACAGCCTTCGCGGTAGCTTCATCGATGTTACCTACCAAATAAAAGGCCTGCTCAGGAAGACCATCTAATTCTCCGGAAAGGATCAATTGAAACCCCCTAATGGTTTCTGCTAGACCAACATATTTCCCTGGAGAGCCCGTAAATACTTCTGCTACGAAGAAGGGTTGTGATAAGAAACGCTCAATTTTTCGTGCTCTTGCTACGGTTAAACGATCCTCTTCAGATAATTCGTCCAACCCAAGGATAGCTATAATATCCTGAAGTTCTTTGTAACGTTGTGAAGTTTGCTTAACTCTTTGCGCAATTTCATAATGTTCTTCACCAACGATGCGAGGTTGGAGCATAGTTGACGTACTATCAAGAGGATCTACTGCTGGATAGATACCTTTTGAAGCTAGTCCTCTTGATAGTACGGTAGTAGCATCTAAATGTGCAAATGTTGTGGCAGGGGCAGGGTCGGTCAAATCGTCCGCAGGTACATAAACTGCTTGAATAGAAGTTATAGACCCCTCTTTGGTAGAAGTAATTCTTTCTTGCAAAGTACCCATTTCTGTACTAAGGGTAGGTTGATAACCCACAGCAGAAGGCATTCTGCCTAATAAAGCAGATACTTCGGATCCTGCTTGGACAAATCGGAAAATATTGTCGATAAATAGAAGGACATCTTGTTCATTAACATCTCGGAAATATTCTGCCATGGTTAGGGCAGTCAAACCAACTCTCATACGAGCTCCCGGCGGTTCATTCATCTGACCATAGACTAGAGCTACTTTTGATTCTGCAAGATTTTGTTCATTAATTACTCCAGACTCTTTCATTTCCATGTAAAGATCATTCCCCTCACGAGTACGCTCACCCACTCCGCCAAATACAGATACACCTCCATGAGCTTTGGCAATGTTGTTGATCAATTCCATGATAAGGACTGTTTTACCCACTCCAGCTCCCCCGAATAGTCCTATTTTCCCCCCACGTCGATAAGGAGCTAAAAGATCAACTACTTTGATCCCTGTTTCAAAAATAGATAATTTTGTATCTAATTGTATAAAGGCAGGCGCAGATCTATGAATAGGAGATGTTGTGCGAGTATCTACAGGACCTAAATTATCAACAGGCTCTCCAAGAACGTTGAAAATTCGTCCGAGAGTAGCCCCACCAACCGGAACACTTAGAGCAGCTCCCGTGTCAATAACCTCCATTCCTCTCTTCAGACCATCTGTAGCACTCATAGCTACAGCTCTCACTCGATTATTTCCTAATAATTGCTGTACCTCACAAGTGACATTAATTAGCTCGCCGTCAGTATTTCGGCCCTTAACTACCAAAGCGTTGTAAATATTAGGCATCTTACCCGGGGGAAAGGATACATCTAGCACCGGACCAATGATTTGAGCGACACGCCCCAGGTTTTTTTTCTTCAAGTGCGGAAACCCCGAGACCCGAAGGGGTAGGATTTGTTTTCATAATAATGATAAAGTGAAATATGTAGAAATTCTTTGCATTTTGTAAACCGAAGAAAAAATTTCCGATAGCAAGCAGGTTGATCGGTTAATTCAATACAATAATAAATAGGAGTTAGTACTTGATTTCGTTGGTACCATTCAAGCGACTCCAATTCGATTGTTTACTCGTTCAATGAGTGAATTTTCAAGTTTCACAACCTAAAAAATGAGGTAGATGGATAAAAACCATGAGGGAGCGTTTCAGTTCTCTAGCATTATAGACAATCCCACCCATATTTTCTATGGAATTCGAACCTGAACTCTATTTATGATTCATTTTTTTTCACATTTGCCATTATTTCTTATTTCAGCATATATTTTTCCGCCTCTTCTCTACCTTTTCAGGGACGAATTCCGGATAGTTTTACATCTAGGATTTACATATACAACATATAGCACTGTCAAGAGTGAATTTCCTTTTTTTGATAAATTTAGATTAAAAAAAGTACGGGATTCGAAACTTGAAAAACACGGATTGGGTTGCGCCATACATATGAAAGAGTATACAATAATGATGTTGATGTATTTGGCGAATCAAATACCGTGGTCTAACAACCAACCATTCTGATTAGTTGATAATATTTGTTGAGAGTTTTGTGAAAGATTCCTGTGAAAGGTTTCATTAACGGCTAATTCATGTCGAGTAGACCTTGTCGTTGTGAGAATTCTTAATTCATGCGTTGTAGGGAGGGACTTATGTCACCACAAACAGAGACTAAAACAGGTGTTGGATTCAAAGCTGGTGTTAAAGATTACAAATTGACTTATTATACTCCTGACTATGAAACCAAGGATACTGATATCTTGGCAGCATTCCGAGTTACTCCTCAACCTGGAGTTCCACCTGAGGAAGCAGGGGCCGCGGTAGCTGCCGAATCTTCTACTGGTACATGGACAACTGTGTGGACCGATGGACTTACCAGCCTTGATCGTTACAAAGGAAGATGCTACGACATCGAGCCCGTTGCTGGAGAAGACAATCAATATATTTGTTATGTAGCTTATCCTTTAGACCTTTTTGAAGAAGGTTCTGTTACTAACATGTTTACTTCCATCGTGGGTAATGTATTTGGTTTCAAAGCGCTTCGCGCTCTACGTCTGGAGGATCTGCGAATTCCTGTTGCTTATGTTAAAACTTTCCAAGGCCCACCTCACGGTATCCAAGTTGAAAGAGATAAATTGAATAAGTATGGTCGTCCCCTATTGGGATGTACTATTAAACCAAAATTGGGGTTATCTGCTAAGAACTACGGTAGGGCGGTTTATGAATGTCTACGTGGTGGACTTGATTTTACCAAGGATGATGAAAACGTGAACTCACAACCCTTTATGCGTTGGAGAGACCGTTTCTTATTTTGTGCCGAAGCAATTTATAAATCACAGGCCGAAACAGGTGAAATCAAAGGACATTACTTGAATGCTACTGCAGGTACATGCGAAGAAATGATGAAAAGGGCTGTATTTGCCAGAGAATTGGGCGTTCCTATTGTAATGCATGACTATTTAACGGGTGGATTCACTGCAAATACTAGCTTGGCTCATTATTGCCGAGATAATGGCTTACTTCTTCACATCCACCGCGCAATGCATGCAGTTATTGATAGACAGAAGAATCATGGTATCCACTTCCGTGTACTAGCGAAAGCATTACGTATGTCTGGTGGAGATCATATTCACTCTGGTACCGTAGTAGGTAAACTGGAAGGGGAAAGGGAAATAACCTTGGGCTTTGTTGATTTACTACGTGATGATTATATTGAAAAAGACCGAAGTCGTGGTATTTATTTCACCCAAGATTGGGTATCTCTACCGGGTGTTCTGCCTGTGGCTTCAGGTGGTATTCACGTTTGGCATATGCCTGCTCTGACCGAGATCTTTGGAGATGACTCTGTACTACAGTTCGGTGGAGGAACTTTAGGACACCCTTGGGGTAATGCACCGGGTGCCGTAGCAAATCGAGTAGCCCTAGAAGCGTGTGTACAAGCGCGTAATGAGGGACGTGATCTTGCTCGTCAAGGTAATGACATTATCCGTGAAGCTTGCAAATGGAGCCCTGAGCTAGCAGCTGCTTGTGAAGTATGGAAGGAAATCAAATTCGAATTTGAAGCAATGGATACTTTGTAATCCAGTAATTACCATTCGTTCCTTTAATTGAATTGCAATTAAACTCGGCCCAATCTTTTACTAAAAAAGGATTGAGCCGAATAACGAATAAGGTTCCTATTTCATTTTCCAGGCATATATACATACTGGATTTCGATATACAAAATATTAAATACAAGATCTAAGACTCAACAATTCAAATCCTTCTGTTGTTGGATCCATAATTAATCCTATGGATCCTTGAGATGGGATTAGTAGAATATTTTATATACCCCTTAATCCGGACTATGGTCGAATCGAGCCAATGGTCACTACGCTTTATCCCCGTCCCGTATATTGTCCTTTTCCTTCCGCATTGCAATAGAAACTTATTATTCTCCAAAGTTCTCAAAAAAAAAAAGAATTCTTCCTAGGAGATAACAAATCTTTTCGATTATAATTTGTACACGGCACGGGATAACCCTCTCTTTCTATTCTAATTGAAGAAAGGGTTCCATCATATAGATTGATAGTGAAGTGATATCCAGATTCCCACAAAAAAAGAATCCTTTTTTTCAAGACTCATCCGTGATTAGTTAATTATTCTATTGGATCTATATGCTTATTCCGAGAGGATATATTCAAATGATTATTCATCGAATGACTATTCATCTATTGTATTTACATTCAAATAGGGGGGCAGGCAAGCTCTATGGAAAAAAGGTGGTTCCATTCGATGTTGTTTAACGAGGAATTAAAACTTAGGTCTGGGCTAAGTAAATCAATGGATAGTCTTGGTCCTATTGAAAATACCAGTGGAAGTGAAGATCCCGTTATATATGATAGGGATAAAAATATTGATAGTGGGGACGATAGTGATAATTCCAGTGCTAATAATATGGATACTTTTTTCGATGTCAGGGACATTCGGAGTTTGATCTCTGATGACATCTTTTTAGTTAGGGATCGTAATGGTAACAGTTATTCGATATATTTTAATATCGAAAATTTTATTTTCGAGATTGACAACGATCGCTCTTTTATGAATGAACTAGAAAGTTCCTTTTATAGTTATCTGAATAATGGTTCTCAAAGCGACAATCACTACTACGATCGTTATATGTATGATACTCAATATAGTTGGAATAATCACATTTTTAATTGCATTGATAGTTATCTTCGTTCTGAAATCAGTATTGATAATTACATTTCAGGCGATAGTTACAATTACAGCGACAGTTACATGTATAGTTACATTTGTAATGAAAGTGTAAATAGTAGTGACAACGAGAGTTCCAGTATACGAATTAGCACAAATAGAAGTGATTTCAATATGAGAAGAAGATATAATGATCTCGATATAAATAAAAAATACAGACATTTGTGGGTTCAATGCGAAAGTTGTTATGGGTTAAATTATAAGAAATTTTTTAAGTCAAAACTCAATGTTTGTGAACAATGCGGATATCATTTGAAAATGAGCAGTTCAGATAGAATCGAGCTTTCGGTTGATCCGGGCACTTGGGATCCTATGAATGAAGACATGGTTTCTATGGACCCCATTGAATTTCATTCAGAAGAGGAACCTTATAAAGATCGTATCGATTCTTATCAAAGAAAAACAGGGTTAACCGAGGCTATTCAAACAGGCATAGGTCAACTAAATGGTATTCCCATAGCTATTGGGGTTATGGATTTTCAGTTCATGGGGGGCAGTATGGGATCCGTAGTAGGCGAGAAAATTACCCGTTTGATCGAGCATGCGACTCGTAAAGCTCTACCTCTTATTATAGTTTGTGCTTCGGGAGGAGCGCGCATGCAAGAAGGAAGTTTGAGCTTGATGCAAATGGCTAAAATATCTTCCGCTTCATATAATTATCAATCAAATAAAAAGTTATTCTATGTATCAATCCTTACATCTCCTACAACCGGTGGGGTGACTGCAAGTTTTGGTATGTTGGGAGATATCATTATTGCCGAGCCTAATGCCTACATTGCATTTGCGGGTAAAAGAGTAATTGAACAAACATTGAATAAGACAGTACCTGATGGTTCCCAGGCGGCTGAGTATTTATTCCACAAGGGCTTATTGGACTCAATCGTACCACGTAATCCTTTAAAAAGTGTTCTGGGTGAGTTATTTCAGCTTCACGGTTTCTTTCCCTTAAATAAAAATTAAATCAAGTAGAGCATTCAATTCAGTTATTTTATTTGCGGCAAAGAAGTTTTTTAGTTATTGGTAAAGAAAAAAAAGAAGAGTTCGTTTTCATTACGGGCATAAGATCTATTTATATTGTAAGAAGAATCAGAAGTTTCGGATACTTACTTTTTATTTTTTCCTCCAGATATGTATTTTATACCTATAATTGGTGCTATATTCCTGATTAGTAATCAGGAAGTTTCGATCAACAGGATAAAAGAATACATTCTTCTTTTGTTTTAGCAAAATTTTATGAAGAAAAAGAATTTCATCTTATCCTCTTACGTATTATAGATATAGAAAAATTCAAATATATAAAATAATAGAATAGAAATAGTGCATATTTCAATATTTCCCGTGAGAACTCATATTTAGTTCTACATTCCTTGCACTTATTATTCTATACTTATAATAAATAGATATACTTATCATAAGATATCTTTATAACATGTACAAATTTTAAATCGAGGTATCCATTCTATGACAACTTTTGATTTACCCTCTATTTTTGTGCCTTTAGTGGGCCTAGTTTTCCCGGCAATTGCAATGGCTTCTTTATTTCTTCATGTTCAAAAAATAAGATTGTCTAGATTCCTATGAAGCAGACGCTTTTATATC
>JAJJMB010012853.1:2664-24266 GCA_023531105.1 Papaver atlanticum
CATATCAATACAATACTCTCCCTATGGGATTCCTCCGTGGATGTAGGAACAACTTGCCGAACCACGTTACATTCTTGTCTTCTTATTTATTTTTCAATCGATTTCTAACCCTAATTTTCACATAATCATCATCAAATCATCGTGTTTAGTGCCTAGAAGTAATTTTGGGTACAACAACAACAATAGAAGAGGATGTGAATCATCTACTACTTCGGTATCTTCTATCCGTGGATAACTCTGGCCTACCATGCAGAAAATAAAATAAAGAGAAAGTCGGGACCTTTTTCCATATTATGGTCCTTGTGGTTGGAGAGAAAATAGAAGAATAATGATTAAAAAGAAATCCAAAGATCCACATACTATCATAACGGAAGTGAAGAGATTCTTTTACCAATGGGGGTACACCAGAAATGGGTTTTGTTTGGAAATCTTAGGGGTGAGCAACGGACGGATGGACGGATGCGGATTAGGGGTCACCCGTGTCCAATCCGTCAAAGTTGCGGATTTGGAAAATCCAACCGTAACCGGCCCAATCACCCACGGATTAGCAGGTGATACGGGCCGGATGCGGATTAACCGTATCACCTGCGGATTTAGTACAAAAAAAAAACAGAATTTCAAATTCGAATAAAAAACTTACCATCTGCATTTTGCTTCAATAAATCTGGTCCGGGTATCGATCAACCATATGTCTGGATGAACTTTACTTCACAGTCGCCTTTTACCGTGTCTCATACAGAAAACATGGTCTTTGTGACCGGTTGTAACATGATATCGTATGTCACATCACCTGATGTAGAAAATTACAGTTTTTGTACATCGTCATGCAAGAGTTCGGAAGTTGTAGAAGATGGTTCGTGAAAAGGGTGTTGTCAGGGTACCATTCCCAAGGGGATAAAGATGCTCGAAGTTTTAGTCCAAAAACAAGCCATTTCTGACAGCTGGTCTCATGATCCTTGCAGCTATGCATTCATAGCTGAAGAAAATCAATATACATTTAAAGCTTCAGAAATTTTGGAAGAGAATAGTTTAATTAGTAAAGGAACAGAGATGCCACTTGTGCTTGATTGGATGATAGGTAACAAGACCTGTGCAGAAGCAATGGAGGAGGACAGTTTTGCATTCCAGCAGAATAGTGAATGTCTCAATGCCGGTAATCCTGGATATTTATGCAAGTGCATGTACGGTTATGAGGGAAACCCATATATCAGTCATGGATGCCAAAGTTTTAAGGTATGTGAAAGAAAGTTTTAAGTTTTTTCGTTGCGGGTGAATCCGCGGATTTCAAAGTCCAACCGCAACCAAACCGCTAAACGTGCGGATTTGAGAATCCTACCCGTGTCCGGCCCATAAATCTTGCGGATTGGGTTTTACCCGCAATTTTGCGGACGAATACGGGTAAAATCCGTGGTTCCAGATTTTTTGCTCACCCCTAGGAAATCTTGATAAAAAAACCAGGACATAGATACTTATTTGGGCTTGGGTCGTGGAAATCTGAAAATGGCTTAAATGTTTCGGTTGCTAAGGATGATTTCCAATCTGATATTGTGTTATTATTCTTGAAGATTTCTGGTTATTTTGTTTTGCTACAAGACTAGCCATTGAATTGATCTCTTTAATTTTCCAATTTATTTTATATTGTTACAATCCGATTGCAAGGAAGTGGATACTCCTTTTGCAAAGTTAAATAAGTTAAATAGAAATGATATGCGAGACTGTCACACTGTATCGAATTTTGTGACACGGTTAGTTTTGCTACTTCTTCAGCAGGGAGACATGTTTGCTTTCTCGCTCATACTGAGCTGCACTACACTGTGGTGTGTGTATAGTTGTGCCCCCTCTCAAACTCCCGCTCGGTTTTCTTGGGACTAAATGTCTAGCTATATGAACACTGTAACACCTGCTCCGGACTACATACAATAAGGAAAAAAAAAAAAGAGTGGGGAATCGAACTTGTCATGGACTACATGAAGATAAAAAATAAAAAGAACACATTGCACCAGCCGGGAATCGAACCCGGGTCTGATAGTTGGGTACTCCAGCAACCTCCTTCGGCTTTGGGTTTGGGGACATGGACGTCATGTGATCATGACTTCTCGGCCTTACAAAATGTAAAACCGACAACTAAAAGAAAATCTGTCACTGATGAATATTTACAATTATCCACAGGACGACATAGAGAAAGGACACACCCATACCAAACGACACCTATTCCGTTTTGAATTTTTTTTCTGATTTTGAAAAGTCCACAACCGGCACAGTTAGTTAATTCTTGACCATGCCGGTACTACTAACGGCATAGTATGTTGCTTGAATTTCTTTGCCGGCACATGATGTAAAGTATCCAGAAAATTGAATTTTTCTTCACTTGACTACCGGCATTGATAAATTTATATCGAGCATTTAGTGACGGCATGATCTTCATCAATTCCGGCATGATCTTCATCACTTCCGGCGATATAAAAATAATAATTTCAGAGATGGTCTTCATCAATTCCGGCGATGTAAAAAAATTTAATTTCCGAGATGGTTTTCATCACTACCGGCATGGTCTTCATCTATACCGGCATGGTCTTCATCCCTTCCGGCATGTCTTTATCACTTTCTGCATGGTCTTCATCACTTCCGAATGTAAAAGAAATAAAATCGTTTTCAAAGAGAGGAGCCGGCAGAGAAGGAGAATAGAATTTGAAATGGATTGGGGAATATTTAGGTTTCAAAACCCTAACCCTAAAAGAGATTAATAAGAAGTGAAGATGAAAATGGGGATATGATTTTGTTTTTTGATTTTTATTTTGAGGGAAGGGTATTTTAGTATTTTGCCTACAAAAAACACCCCTTAGCAGACACTATTGGTTGAGGGAAGTAATTTATATCCCCCAATTAGTTCAAGTATAGCAATTGGTAAGGAGGCATGTTCATTATGTTCTTTTTCCTTTCAATCGCCCCGCAGGTTCACTATATTCTTACTTCTCATGACTATGAAACCTGGCTGACCTTGTTGAACCTCCGGTGAAGCAAATTTCAAAAATGAATGTTAGGGTGAAGCCGAAGTGGAATTTTCTTGGTTGGGAAATCCGGTTTACAAAGAGGATCGGGAAACCCCTCCACCCCGACTTGTCTTGTGGGCTTTTAAGGGAGCATTTGAATTTGCTGTGGTCATTTCAGTGGTGGGCTTATTCTTCTTCCCTACACCTTCCCTTTCGTTGTTGCAAACTTGCAAACATGCCATGCCTCAAAAGTGTTGAGTTGTTGGAGGCCGACTGACCATTAACTAAGTCTGTTGTTTGGCCATTGGTTGCTTTGGGGACATCATTTTTGATCACGACTTCTTCTCTGCGTTATATTCGGTGATACTTTGGATAAAAAGTAAAACCGACAACTAAAAGAAAATCTATCGCTGATGAATATTTACAATTATCCACACCATAGAGAAAGGACACACTCATCCCCAAACAACACAAACAAAACTTAGAAACAAAGTTTTAAAAACCCTAATACCAAAGGCCCATTTTAGACTTTTAACCCTTCTTCTTCTTCTTCTTTTCCACAAAACTCTCACTGGTAGTACCATCCATCATCTTCTGTTTACGAGATACACCTCATAGAGTAAGGCGTCGGAGATTCCATAGCTGGTGCACCATATACCCTAGGATGATCACTTTCCATTCCATAATCCATCATCGGACGGTACTCGAGCGTTTCATCATGATCGTACACAAAATCAGGGATTTCGATTTCTTGTCTCCTGATATGGTCCCACAGAAAGTCTAACCTATTCACATACTTCAACTTGGCGTACAACCTGAACCACAAACAAGAAATGAAAAGTCACCATTATTCTCCGCTATATGCGCAATTAAGATAATATCAGTAGAGAATAACTAATTGGCGCACTTACCCTCCACTGAACAAGAAACGGCCAAAGGTTGCTAAGAAAATCTTTGATTGTAAACCAGGATGAACAAAATAAACCGCCTCAAGATTCTCCTTAATGTTGATAGGAAGAGCTTCGTAAATTGATCGTAAAGTTGAAATTCCAGGAAAATTATCACTTCTTTGAACATCTGTATGAACATACATCACAGAGAACGGCCTTTCTCCTAATTTTGGAAATATCTTCTCTTCCAAATATTTCTTCAATGATTCCGTACTCAATTCCCTTGCTGTTTCCATCAAAATCAAAGAAAAAACACAAAATCAAAATCTATATAAAAGAAATGTTAAAGAACATCAAAATCTGTAAAAGAAATCATAAGAACATCAAAAATGAAAACTAACCAGGCAAGAATTTTCCGATGATGCGAAGAATTTTACGACCACGCTTATCACGACCTTGGATCTTGAAGATTTCCATCTTCTCAATAAGTTGTTCTTGATCAGAAACACTATTTGATGTTACGATTTGCATGATTTGTGATGATAATAATAAAATTTAACGATTGTAACAAAAGAAACTCGAAAAGTACTCTGCGGTAAAGACGGTTTTTGGTTTGGGTGAAGAAACGAATGAAGAAATGGGATTTATTTATATAAGATTTTGCAGAATGAAACGGTAACTTGTCTCTGTAGCTTAGCTCCGTTAAGAGAAATCCAAACAAGCCCAGAAAAGAGGATATTCTAAAGCATCTTCCAATTTCATGTTATTTTTAAACTGACACGTGTGGGTCCCTTTTTAACGGCGACTTGAAATATTAATAAAGAGACACATCCATTAGATAACATTAGATATGAGACGCATCCATTTTTTATCACAAAAGAGGGGGGGAATTCAAACTTTTATGTTTTTGAAACCAAAGATTTTATTAACAAAAACTAAAAATTACGAAAGGAAAAAGTTTTCCAGAAATACAAGGAGGAGGCGGATTATCACCGGATAACATATTTTGCCGAGGCCAACTTGGGAAGAGGCTGAAAAAACTTAATATTAGAGATTCAAGTCAAGAAATCGCAAAAATATTATTTATGATAGTAACCTAACATGTGGTTGTACGGGTTTTGATCTTGACTTTGATTGGGAGATTTTGACCAAAATTCAAGGTTTCTGGTTTTCTTGATTCCGGGTGTTTTTATTCATTAAGTTCAAAGAGAATCAATGCTTAAATCTAATTCGAAAACTGATATTTTTTGTTACATGAACAAGGAAGAAGTGGAGATGATTGGTTGCATTTTTTCCTGATGATCTACTTCATGATAGTCTAAATGATTGGAAATTCAATCTTATTGGAAGATTGTAGCTTTATAAGTTAAAATTTACGAGTGCCGAGAAGATTTTTTGTGATAAAATTAGGTGATCAAGATTATATATGTCAGGGGCTTGGAAAGTTGAGGGATAATATGTTAAACTTAGAATTGGATTCTTAACTTCAAACCAAAGCATCGGAAAGTTTCTTCAGCTTTCGTGTGGATAAAATTTTATGGTCTTACTTTGGAATATTGGATGAAGAGATATTATTATCAATTGTCAAAGCTTTAGGGAGACCAGTCCAAGCTGATTAAACAACCTTGAAGAATGATATTGGTTTATTTTGCTAACATCCTAGTTGAAGTTCATTTTGCTAAAATAATTCCAAATAAAATATGGGTGCAATATAAGTTTGGTGGTTTTTTCCGAAATATTGGAATTCCTAAGGTGCCAATTTTTTTTGTAGCCATTGCAAGATTTCAGAATGCAGAGCAATAAGAGACATGATGAACAAGCATGTAGATGAAAATGCTATAATTGTTGGAGCTAAAAAAGTCATACAAAAAAAGAAAGGACATCATTTGTTAGTGTTGGTACATTTTCAAGTTTCGATATTTGTTAGTAAGAGAAGGAAATTATTGATAATGCTCTTAAGGATGTTAGTAACTCTCAAAATCTAATTATTGAAAAGTCTTTAAGCGGGCACGATTTTGCTAATAAGACAAATCTAATATTAGTACTTCAAATATTTTCGTAGATTCGGGAGCACGACAGTTATTGGAATAATGTAATAGTGTGAAACGAAAAGTCTCTAAAGTAAATTTTATGTAATTAGTGGTGCAAAAATTGCTAGCACTTATTCTTCCGATGGTATACAGAAAGTTGGTACCTCGTCTGCTACTAAAGGTGATTCTAAAAGCCATCTTTCAAAAAATTATGTTATACAAAATTTCAAAGTGGGTAATAGTGATATTAGTCCTAGTTTAAAAACTAATTTGATAAATGGGGGAAGAGAAAATTAAAAAAAAAAAATCATCATATTATTATTCTCCGTTAGAGCGTTACTCGGTCAAACTTAGAAGTTTTAGTATATCAAGTTTGTTGTCATATTTAGTTGATCAAAACTATATATTGATTTATAGTCTACTAGAATTAGTCTCGGACTAGGAATTGAGCGTAGTAGTTGAGTATTAGAATTCACCAAACAGAATGTCTTCAGTTCATTTTTAGCTTCTTTGGGAGAAAATTCAAAGCAAACTTGACGGCTAGAAAGGTAAGGTTCTCTCATTTCAAGATAGAGTTGTCTCGATGAAATATGTTCTTAGTACAATAAAGCCTCCATATATCGATACTTCATGTATAAATAACATTTATATCAATATATTAACAAAAAAATTGGTCCCAACTTGTAAAATCTTATATAGAATAACCTCTATATATTAATAATTTTGTTAGGTCCCAAGTGTATTAATATATGGATTTTTATTGCAGTAACATTCTTGTTTATAATATGGATGTGTATATATGGAAAAGAAGAACTATAAGTAAATGTTAGTGGTTAATAAGGAACATTTTGTGGAGATCCGAATCTAGAAAGCATTTACCATGGCTTGGGATGAAGTTTGTACTTCTTTGAGTGAAGGTAGCTTAGGCATAAGAAAGCTAGAGGTTGTTAATAGACCCTTACTCATGAAATTGGTATGGAGATTAATTAAAATAAAAAATAAATCATCAAACTTTTTTCTTGCAAAGTATAGAAACAAAAGTGTAAGTGGATAAACATAAAATCTTATATATGCCCTGGTTTGAAATTGGCTTGGGATGAATTAAAAGAGAATGTTATGTAGATAGTTCGAAATGGTTACATCTCATTCTTTCTAAACATCCGAAAAATATTAAGGTGTCTGGCTCTATTAGATGAAACTAAGTGGTGCATCCTATCCCAGTAAGAAACCTTATATCCTCTGAAAATATGCATATTGTTACTAGGGAGAAGGATACACAAATTTGGGTATTTAATCAAAAATGTGATTTCTCAGTGGTTGTTGTTGTAGAATATATAAGAAACAAGTATCCTAAGCTGAAATGGACTTATAAATTTTGGTCAAGGTGTATTCATTTAAGCATTTAAGGTAACATATTGATTTTTCTAGAAAAGTTTGTGCTATTGATGTTAAGCTTCGATATAACAATTTTGAGTTAACTTCAAATTGTTATTTATGTGGACGGTATTTTTCGTTTCAAAAGTCGAGAGAATTTTGATGATATTTTAAAGTTTCCAGCGTATACCAGTCCTGTTAAAATGACTTGGTTCACAACTAGTCTTTGCATTATAGCGAAGATTTGGTTTTGAAGGAATGCGGTGGTTTTTGATAACTTCAGCCTTCAAAGAGAGGTGTAAAAATGAAAATATGCTTATTTATAAACAAAATTAGGATTATATTAAAAAGTAGCATGTGAAATGGAATTTATGATCTTCAAATCCTAAAGTTTTTTTGTTTGAGTTGTAGGAAGGTGAAATCTGTGGCAGGAAAGATTTTTTTGTTTGTCTATTTTTCCCTCCTCTTGATTTGTGCATTATTTGTTGTGATGGGCAGCTAAAGGTAACCCATAGCCCACTTGTTATGGATTCATAGCTAGAAATCACATAGGTTTGGTGTTGAGTGCAGCGGATGTGCAACCAACTTTATTGCAGAAGTCCTTGCTATCATCTTTTTTCTAGAATGGTTTTGGATTTAATGGTTGGACAAAATTATTGTTTAATCTTATTAGAACTCCAATATTTCTACTTTTAAGACCCAATATCCTCCTTGGACTGTTGTTTCAAGATGGAAAATTATTCAAAGAACTTTAAGAGAGCTGAGATTTAAACATAGTTTTGGTGAGACTAATTTTCAGCAAATAGAATGGCAAGGATCGAGATTTGAAATGGAAAGATAGGTTGTATTGTTTATTTGGTTATCTTTGTATTCTCCTTTTATTTGCAGCGCTCTTGGTGAACTGTCTTTTATTATAATTTGGTTCCTCTTTATAATAAAAATTCAGCATAAAAAAAAACTTATATTTTTATTGATCTTTCTTTGTTGCGTTATTTTCCAGCTTTGTGTTTGGAGTTAGGCTATTGCCTCTTTGTTTGTTATGCCTAAGATGTTTTTGTCCCTATTTCCTTTCCATTTTTACCAGTAAATATTAACTTTTTTAGTCAATTTTTATTTTTGCAGAAATGTTTTTTTATATATAAGCTTTGGTGCCTATTTAAAATATGATGAATTAAAAGAGGATGATATCCGGCCTGGTTTAAAATGAACGCGCGATTGGGGGATACTTGTATTAATTGGGGGATATAAATTATTTTCCCCAACCAATAGTGTTTGCTAAGGGGTGTTTTTGGGGGGCAAAAATACTAAAATACTCTTCCCTCAAAATAAAAAACAGAAAAACAAAACATATCCCCCATTTCATCTTCACTGCCGGCATTCTCGTTAGGGTTAGGACTTTGAAACCTAAATATTCCCCACTTTGAAAATGGTTTTTTTTTTTACATTCGAAAGTGATGAGGATCATACCGGTAGTGATGAAGACCATGCCGGAAGTGATGAAGACCATGTCGGAATTTTTTTTTTTTTTTACATTGCCGGAATTGATGAAGACCATGCCGAAAAATGGTGCCGGCATGCTTGGTAACTAACATTCAATGCCATAACTAAATGCCGGCATGCTCGATAGAAATCTATAATTGTTGATAGTCAAGTGAAAAAAAAATCAATTTTCTGGATACTTTACATCATGTGCCGGCAAAGAAATTTAACCAACATACTTGATTGGAATATTGTTCGTTGTGATGGGAAGCTAGAGGAAACCCATGGCCCCCTGATCATGGCTTCATAGTTATAAATCGTATAGGTTTGGTGTTGAGCGCAATGGATGTGCAACCAACTTTATAACAGAATTCCTTGCTATTATCTTTTTTCTAGAATGGTTTTGGCTTTAAGGGTTGGAAAAAATTATTGTTTAATCTGATTACAACTTTGAACTTTATCATTTTTACTTCTAAGTCCAAAAATCTTCCTTGAACTATTGTTTCAAAGTAAAAAATTATTCAAAGAAGAGCTGAGATTTAAAAATAGTTGTCGTGAGACTAAGTTTCAGCAGACAGAAAGACTAAGAGGGGTGTTATGTTGACTCGGGGTCGCTTTGAAGAATGCTTTATCCGGCCTTGTTTCCTAGGAGATTTTAGATGGCTTATAAGTAGTATTTTTGATTTGGTTAGTTTTGTTTTTCTACTTCTGTTTGCAGCGCTCTTGGTGAGCTGTCTGTTATAGTAATTTTGTTCATTTGGACAAAAAAACTCCAGGTCCGAAGGGATCCAGTGCCCTTAGATCGACTCCTCCCGGAATTGCGTTATCGGAGCCGAACCAGGAATGGCTGTTAGTGGGTTGATTTGGCACAAAAGAAAAAAAAAGGAAAGGAAGACTTACTTCTTATTATAAATCTTCTTTGCTGTGTCGTTCACCAGTTTTGTGTTTAGAGTTAGGTTATTATCTCTTTGTTTGCTGTGCCTAAGACGATTTTCTTCATATTTCCTTTTTTCTTTTTCATCGATAAAATCGCCTCTCTGTTTGTTACGCCTAAAACGTTTTTCTTCATAATTTCCTTTTTTTTAATCGATAAAACCGCCTCTTTGTTTGTTACGCCTAAGACTTTTTTTCTTCTTCATATTTCCCTTTTTTTATCCGATAAAATCGCCTCTCTGTTTGTTATGCACGCTTAAGATGTTTTTCTTCATATTTTCCTTTTTATCGATAAAATCGTCTCTTTGTTTGTTACGCCTAGGATGTGTTTCTTCGTATTTCACATTTCCTTTTTTATCGATAAAATCGCTACTCTGTTTGTTACGCCTAAAACGTTTTTCTTCTTTATCTCCCTATTTTTTATTGATAAAATCGTAACTCTTTTGTGTGTTTTTTCTTTGTAAAAATGTTTGTTAAGATAAGATTTGGTGGCTATTTATTTTGATCTTTATGCAATCACAGCCCACTAGGATTTCTCCTCTTATTCTTTTGTTCGAAATTGAATTCGTCTTGAAAGGAATTTTTCAAATTTGTCCCTTCTAAAACGACGGCAACTACCACAAGTTTGTGCTAGTTGATTCATTGGATTTCTGTAATGAAATAACTTCCGTGCAATTACAGTCCCATTTTATATCATTTGTGAAAAGATTATTTTAATTTCCTCCTCAGCTCTTCTCCATCAAAGACAAGATAAGGATGCTTTATTCACCCCGATTTAGTAACACTTATTCAATTATAACGTGATTTGTTGGCAAATTATGAATTAGCACTAAACAGGATGTCAGTAAACCTTAGAGAATCACATGTATCTTCAACGTAAACGTCCAAATCCGATCCACTAAGGTAGCGTAGAATCTCCAATCCATATTTAAAAAATAAGCACGATTACTCACAATGATTAAACAAACCTAATTGGCTAATTCCAAGTTTGAAGTTTCTACTCAAGTGCGACTTGAAAGAAAAAAAGAAGGATAAAGTTAAACAAAGTCCAGGGTCCTGATAAAGATGGCATTTTTGTTTAATAGAAAGAAAAGGATGGCATGGAAATGGGGAATTGCCTTATTTATTTATGTGGTTAGGTACTTAGTCGTTGGATTCATAATGCCTTAATAATCACATGGGTCATGGGTGTCAAATTGTTCAACAACACTAGAAAATTAGAATCTACCTTTGAGCAAAGAGGGGCTTAAAAACAAGCATCTTTGAAGTTTGAAGAAATGAGAGATCCAAAAGAAAAGGAAAATTGGTCCAAAAAGAATTTGAGTGGTGCACCATCCTCGAATATCAGCTTCTTCTTTTTTGGCTGTTTTTTTCGTTTGGCCTTTGTTTTTCTCCCGTCCCAAATTATCTGGTCTTTGTTGCTTAATAATCACAGTCCATGAAATTTGGTGAAAGACCTCTCAGTATAATAAAAACCTGAGGCCAACCACAACCAGGCCACTTGACAAAAGGTGGTTCATGAGTCTTAGTTTCATTCAAGTCTGGCGAATAACAGGGATAAAATAATAAATTCGCGATTAGGAGAATGCAACTTGTTATTAGCTCATCTAATCAATTCCAAGAACAGATAAAACATACTAGTACTCTGATGAATGATATACTGAATTTAATTGTGAAAAGATTAGTTGAGAAATCCACATCAAACATGGCCTACAAAAATGAAGTAGATGGAATACATAAATATAGTTGCCAACTATCTGACAAGCAAGGTGTTCGTCGGTTCTGAAAATTATATATGTGTGTGCACAGATTTGATCCTAATTTCCAAATCTTCTGATTGTTTTTTCTCAGATGAAAGAAAGACCCAACATGAAAAAAACTCCAATTTTTTTTTTTGAAAAGATGATGTAAAAATAGAAACCAATTAGCGGTGATACAGCGGCCTTTAGTTCAAAACCATGAGCGGAAATTGGTATATACACTGACCCACTGGAGAAACATAATTTATCTCAAAATCTGAATAGTACATATCTTGTAATTTCCAAGATTCTTCAATCAAGGAGTACAAAAAATTCACGCATAATTCATCTCCTACTTGGCGCACATTGCACGCACCCTGGTCAGAAAATTGGGAAATTATCTTATATATCTCCACTGTCTGTATAGAGCGTGATAGATATAATGGTAGTTCAGGTTCATAAAAGAAGACATGACACCATCATTACATATATGTTCAAGTGCAACACTGTACCGCATAAATGGGATCAGAGTCGCAGCATGGGACAGAAAACTGACTGGCAAAAATGGTGGTTTCAGGCCACAGAGACAAGGCTTAAAGAACGTCACTGTGGAACTCGTACCACCCTCACTTGGCCTAGCTATACCCACCACCCACATAACTTACAGGGACCAAACAAGCCACGGTGCCAACAGATATTTGCCTAAACTGAAACATTACACAGCAGTAACATGCACATTTTCTAGCGGGAACTATTTCTTTTCCGAAGATCACCAATAGTCTCCACAAGAACAAACCCCATCAAGAAAATGATGAAAACGCTTCGAATCACGGATTATGATTTTACGTTTCTCAACCAACGATATGAATTTTGCAGCATTATGACAGTCCCCACAGATCCGAAGGTTCTTAGTTATTGTTATAGGTCTTCTCTGGTTAGTAACTAGAAGTCCGAATGCAATAGCAATTTTCTCACTGTGTTTACTGATCATATCTGCTTTCATTTCCTCGTCTACATCATGAAGAACCAAATCTGTTTTCGGAATGTACCCAGCTTTTTGAATCTTCGTTATAAGTTCATCTAGCTTCGAAGAAATGTCATCCGATTCTGGGTGTGATCTATCTCCCACTACAAATCGATACACTTTTCCTCCATGTTCTATGAAACTGCAACCTGGATCTTTTTTGAGACCTCTCTCCTTCATCAATACCCTAACTTTTGAGGCTTCTCTCCATAGTCCTGATGCAGAGTACATATTGCTTAACATGATATAATTCCTGGGATCTGTTGGATCGAGCATAAACAATTTCTCAGCAATTTCTTTCCCTAGTTTAATGTTATGATGAACTCTACAAGCCCCAAGCAATGCACCCCAAACACCTGGATTTGGGTCCATAGGCATTGCTTTGATAAGCTCCTGAGCTTCATCCAAACGTCCCAAGCGACCTAACAGGTCGACCATGCATGAATAATGATCTACGTCTGGTTCAACTCCATAAACTTTTGACATAATCAGGAAGTAGTTTTTACCCTCTTCAACCAGTCCTGAATGGCTGCATGCAGATAAGATATGCGTGAATGTGACATGATCCGGCTTTGCGCCATTCTTGACAATGAGATCAAATACCCTAATTGCTTTCCTTGCATACCCATGGATTGCATATCCTGCAAGAATTGCAGTCCAGGCTATCTTATCTGGATAACTTATCTCGCTAAAAGCTTCATATGAAGCATCTAACCTGCCGGATTTGGCATAGACACGGATAAGTGCGGTTGCAATGGGCATATCTGAACTGAAACCAGAAGACACAATATAGCCATGCATGGCCTTGCCTTGTTTCTCTGCTGCTAACTCTGTACAGACCTGGAGTAAGGTTACAATAGTAGCTCGATCAGGTCCAAAACCTACTCTTCTCATGGAATTGAAAAGATTAATTCCATCCTCGAGAAACCCATTTTGACTATAAGTAGCAATCATCGAATTCCACGAGACTAAATTCTTAAAGGAAATGGTGTTAAAAAGTTCACAAGCTGCATTTACACACTGGCATTTCCCGTACATGTTTACTATTGAATTAACAACTTTTATCTCAGATAACAAACCAAATTTCACAACGTAACAATGGATGCTTTTACCTTCTGTTAATGCTCGCATATTGATACAAACAGGGAGAAGAGAGATAACTGTGACCTCGTTCGGTTCCATGCCCATCTCAGATCTCATCTTAGAGAAAAGACTGAAACTTTTCTTCACATCCCCTCTCTGTGCAAACACCACAATCATGGAATTCCAAGATATTAAATCCTTACCAGGAATTTCTTCAAACAACTTGAGTGCACTATCAACGCTACCAAATTTCGCATACATTGTTACCAATCGATCACCAATGAACCCATCACTGTAATTTCCATGTTTGATCATCTGGCTGTGAAATTTATGAACATCTGAAACCGTTGAGCGGGAAGTTACAGTGAAATGGAATGGTGGGAAAATCGGTGAACCGGTCAAATTGCGGCCGAAAGGTGGACACTGCTGAGTTAGAGCGGCGGTAGTGCAGAGATTTCTCCCTGTAAGAATATTGTGAAGAAATGCAGGTTGACGATAAAAGTTGTAGGAATTTCTGGAAATACAAGACAAGACATTTAGGAGGCAAGACTGAGTAGCGTTTAACCAATTATTTTTTTTACTAAACCAGGAGATTTTCATTCATTTACAATTCAAAAACCAAAGAAGATTTAACATTGTTCAAAGAAAGATCTCAAGCAAGGTAAAAAATAAAAACCATAGTCCTCACTGCAATTTTCTCGTTTTGCTGGAAGTGCGCCTCTCTTCCAATAGGAACACAGACGAGTATATATGTCTACGGATTACCATAACAAGAACCCAAGTGTTTGCAGCCAAGAACAATATGCTTGCCAACCAAAGTTGGATGAAGACATTCTTTCCTTTAAATTCTAATAGATAACCCCACATCAGCCAATGGACTTGAGCACACATCCATACGAAAATGCAGGACAACCCTTCCCACTTAAGTCTCATATTGCTCCATGGAAGTATTAGGGGCAACAAGCAGAAGAACCACACAAAGTACTGGGCTGTAATAACCTGTCATCAAATCAAATTACAACATCATTTCAAGATGAACTTAAGATAAGTAAACAGAGTTACAGTTGCTCTCGGAATGCTAACCTATACTAATAAGAAGTTAATTAATACAACTAGTCATAAATTTATATAATCAAAACCTAAAAGGGAGGACAGGACTTTGTACGTTATGAACTACAACTTCTAATAGGAAGTTAACATGTGACTTAAGACTAGAAGAAAACCAAAATGGTTGTAAATTACAAACCTTGTTGAATGCTACGAAGGCTACTGTCTGCACAAAGAGGCAGAATGGTAGGTCCTGAGCAAACCGCACAATGAGAACCAGCTGAACAATTAACTGAGGCAAGAACGAAATGAGCTTCTCCACCACAGAGAACGCATGCTCATGATGAAGGTAGATGTGATAGAAATAGATAGAGAAATTGTGCCTTGGGTCGGTGCGAGTAAGATGGTATAGAAGTGCCTCGTGTAGAAACTCCCATCCATACAGATAAAAGGAAACACCGGTAAAAATTAAGAACACAGTCTCAGAGAGCAACCCAAATATTATTCTCCTTCTTGTAAAAAGATTTCTCAAAAGAAGCAATGGGTTGGCCATACAGAACAGATTTGTGCTGCTTGAATATAGAGATGATTCTTGTTGAATCTGGCTCCATTTCTGGATGACAAGCTTCTGACCAGTTTGAAGGTTGAGTGGATGAAGAACAAGGAGAATAGGAAGCGCATAGATAATTGGGTAGACCCTAAAATGAACCACAAGCCCATACCATATTGCTGCTTGCAGAACACTCCCTGCAAACATAATCCAAGGTAATACTGAGTAAAATATACAAGTGATTCTTCTTAATCGACATGCAGAACATGATAGGAGTTCCTTTTATATAATGAAATCACGGTTTTCAAAGAAAGAAGATATGTTTCAAATGAATATAGGAGGGTTAGAACTTACACCATTCATGAGACAGTAAATAATCCACAGGACTATAGCGCAAACCATCGGCTCACAGTTTCCACGAGTGCCAATGGTGAAAGTAAATGGATTGAAGAGCCACAATGCTACAGAACTTAAGCATGTTTTCTCAGGAACCCCGCGTAGCTTCAAAATAGAGCGAATAAGTATCCCCACAAGCAAATCTACAGAAACAAACATGATTCAGATTATTGAGTTAGGATGCAAATTTCTTATGAATGGAATATCTTATATGTCATCAAAAACTCTTTTCATGTTCTTAACCCTCTTACGTATCACACTGAATATTCTAACTACTGAAAACCTCAAAACAAAATTTCTTAATCATCTCACAATGAGATAGACTTTTCTTGACCAAGCAATGAACACACAAACAAAACATGTTAGGAAAAATACAGTTAAACCCCAAAATCTGATATTGCCACAAATTAAATTTAAGGAAAGTTCCTCAAAACATTCATCTAATTAAATGGGGTATCATAATGTGAAGATTACCTTCAATTAACCTAATTTGGACAAACCAGTCAAGAGGAGTTCTTCTTGATAAACGATAATTCTTTCATTGCTCGGGTTTCACAATTCAATATAGGGAATATGATGAAAGCTTCAGCAAAAGGGATTTACAATACTGATAAGATTAGCGCTGTTGGTACAGTCGCCTTCAATGCCGGTGATGTTAAGCTTAGAGCTTCTTTGACTGATGCTACTGTTTGCTAATGGACATAGCTTAAATGGTTTAGCTCTTACTGTTGAAATCCTGGATTCTTCGCCATCGATTATAATGTCCCAATCGTTTAGATTTATGAATACAGTTAGGGTTATGGAAAAACCATATGTACATTGGCAAGGTGATAACAGGACTATGTTAGATGTGACACTTGTATTGGATAAAGCAAATAAGGTATCAGCTAATTATATGTTTGGTACTGGGAATTTATAAATTGAAGTATAGTTCATGGAGCAACCGTGTTATGATGTATCCAAAAATACTTGGGATTTTGCTATATCTCAAAAGGTTTATAGGGATGATGTTTACACGGCTACTTTTCAAGTAAGAATTTAGGGTTGCAGTGGTCGAGGAATTCAAAGGCCTTTAATGGAATGTTTAAGATTTCCACATCATTCAATTCGGCAGATGAGACAATTTAAGAATTTGAGATGTGATTCATCATTCTCTACTTAAACTTCTGAAATTTCTGCAAAAGAAAACAACTACAACCTAACAACAACAACAAAATTTTCACAACACCCACAACAACATACACAAGAAAGCAAAACTAAATGTAGTACCTGAAGCAGAGAAAAGAAATTTCCCCCAAGATTGATGAATAAATGAATTGGGTACGAGTAGAAACGCAAGCAAAGGTGAATATCGATATGTAGATCTCTCATAAGGGGATCTCCCTGAAGCCATTAAAGAAGCAGCATCAGAGAAGACATAGTAATCAATGTCTGTGTATCTAACTTCCATGTGAGTATCTTGCCATTCTCCATAAATTATAAGAAAGATCCGAAGGATTGCAGAGAATAATAATAGAGATCGGAAATTTATCGACACCATTGATGCGTCTCCGTGTGAGAGAGAGAGAGTGTTGGGTGACTGAGAAGTACAAGACAGAAAAAGGGTATTCACCGGGGTGAAAAAGGGTATCCTAGTTAGTAATTCTCCGCGAACGTATCTGAACTGACTGAATCCGAATGAAATTTCCGAACTATTTGAACTCCGAACCTAGTTTGCGGATTATATGGACCTTATGAATGATTCGCGAACGTATCCGAACTGACCGAATCCGAATGATATTTCCGAACTAGAACTCCCATAGGTAACTTTCTGACCAGAGTTTTCTTGATTGGTTTTTGTTTGATTTTGTATATACTTTATATTTAAATACAATTATTCAGTTAAAATTTTCCATTGGTAGTTGTTTAACCAGTGTTTTATGTGTTGATTTTTGTTTAAAAGTCTATAAACTCGTTTTATAATACATTTATGCGATTAAATTGTTTACTTCTTGTTAAGTAATCACGCTAAAATGTTTTTTTCCATCTTATAAATCATATACAAATAAAATTAGTCTCGTAATAAGGTCATAATACTTATCAATTTATCATATATGTAAGCCGAATTTTAAGTGCCGAACTCACATTTATAAAACGAAAATGCACGTACATATGACGTTCCGAACTACTGTCCGAACAACGAACCGTTGACCGGATTTTTGACCGAATCCAACCTATCTTGGGAGATCAACGGAAAGGTCAGGAACCTTGCTTTCTCTTTATTTTTTCTTCAGTTTATATTCTTCGTTGGAATTTTTCTCCAGCTTCTATTCTTAAACGAATTCATCAACCCAACGTCGTCTTTCAGAGCTTTACTCCTCACTCTGGGTGTTTATTTTGCAGATTCTAAGTGGAGAAAAAACTTTTTCAGAGCTTGCAGAATTATCAGGTTTCGTAAGCGAGGATTTTAGTCCATCCTAATGAGATTTTGGCAGAGCAAAGTTATCCTGCAGACCTACTGTACAGCTCTCAATCATTCTACGCCAATTCCCTCGCAGATTCTTAATATTCTGTTCCTTGGGCGAGTGTCCTAGCAAATTAAATGTATACACATCATTGGTTTAATCAAAGAGGCAAAAGCGAGTACTCTGTGCTGTACCTTTCTCTAGGTACTCTATATATGGATCCGTATAGTCATTGGCAACAGCCAACAAGTTGTTCATGTAAAAAGCTTTTTAATAAATCCTTTTATGGTTAAGAAGAATGAATGTATCTTTCAGTCAGTTTCGAGGCAGTTCCGAAATTGAAAATTTATGGTAAATACAAATGCATGTCAGAGTTTATTCCCGTTCTTTGTTAAAATACTCTCCCTCCATTTCAAGAAGGCTTGTTTCATGTGTAATTTCTCATTATCCTTGCGAGAAGCTTTGTATTTCAGCCGGTCAGGGTAGTTAGACGGAAAACCTTCTAGGCGAGCAACTGCACATTCCAAGGCCATATTGGTCCCTTTCATGAAGCCATTTGGAAAGCATTCTACATAGTTCAGTATTTTTGCACCTTCTTGTCCAAACATCTAATATCAAACAAATAAAGGGGTTTCAGATTAGCGTAAATGATGATTATTCAAAGAAAAAATAAGGAAAACAAAAACAGAGCTCATATATATATAAGTGCTCCAAGGTTCTTGTACTTCACACAGGGAAGCTCCCACATTTTTACAATCTTCCTACTTACAAGTTATCTTTTTATGGAGCCTAATATTTGAATTCATTTTGGTACTAGAATGGCAAGAAATCTGGATCTTCAAAAGCAAAAGAGCTATTATCGTATTATAAAGGTAAGCAGTTGGTTGATTTGTGATTTATGATGAGTTTGAGTTTTTAATGTCTGAGTAATAGAATTTGATTTTAGTTTTTAACTTCAGGTTAATTTATCTGTACTTTCTGTTGGTGACATTACATCTATGGTGTAGTGAAGGGAAATGGGTAGTGGTAGTTAGATTTTTGACTAAGACTTTTTTCTTTTCTTTTTTCAATTAGGCTAGAAACAATTAATCGTGGTAATTGTTAGAGCACTGCTCGGTCGAACTCGCAAACGTTGCTATCTCAAGCTTGTTTGTCAACTTTAGTTGCCAAAACTATAAGTCTTGATTTCTAGTCTACTTATAGCCTATGTCTCGGATTAGGATAAAATGTGTAGTTGAGCTTTAAACTTCACAGCGTTCATCGATTGAAGACGAAGAACTACTGAGGGGATCTTGTGGAAATACATCAATAAAAGGTATGTGGAGACTTGAACTCATATATCACTAAGAAGTCTATTTCTATTATATCTCCTATTGAGACAAAAGTCGTATAGCTATATAGACTTTATATGGATAATCCTGTAATGGGGTTACGATAATTCACAACTTCGTTCAAGTAACTGCTCCTAGACATGGTACTCTTGACACCAAATCTATTTAAACACAAAACTAAAACTGACGCCAGCAACTTGTACTGGAAGCAGAGGGTCTAATGGACTTCTAAGGCAAAGTCGAACACCACTGAAGAGGAGACAGTCTCCCTGAATAAGATAACTTCTTAGCCAAAGAAACTATGGAATGTAAACTTTTATAGCTTGCTTGGAAGCCAACAAGCCCAAGTCTTTTGGTTTATGAAAGCTTCTTCATGGTTGCTGTTATGAAGACCCAACTTTGAAACATATGCCAACTAAGTAGAGGTTTTCCAAGGCAGCATAATATATACTCTTTTCTCTTCTGGAAAACGTCAGCATATATTTCTCAAATATACAAATTTAGCTTATCTTTGGGCTACGGCTATGAACTGTTCTACTTGAACTTGTGAGGAGAAGTATGTATAAAAGAAAGCACCACCTCTTTCTGTTCTAAACAATGTGAACACCAGAAAGCTCCATACATTTTAGCTCCTATAGAACGCAGATGCTTTGCAAGAGAGATGCCATACGGAGTTGATTTTGTCGTTATCTCAGTTTGATAATATGGCAGATTAATGTCAGCCATGCTGTACAAATAGAATGAGATGATGAGAAACTACCTTAAAGCATTTCCAAACCACTAGGAATTAGTCCTAAATTTTTTCCAAACTTGTATATTTACAAATCAATAAAATTATAATCCTTTTGGCAGACTGATTAGCCACATCTAATAAAGCAGAAGACTCTACACTAAAAAAAGTTTGTTGTAATACTTCCAGTAAATATTCGACGAGAAACCATCTCAAGCTAGTAAATATGCATGCTCTTTGTAGCTCATCTGAATCAATACAACCCAACACAAGGTGCTTAATACACATGTCATGATGGCTAGATTGTTCTTCAATCCCAAGGAAAAGTCATCTCTGAAAGCTAATAAACTTCAGCTCAAGTTTTTTCTTAAAGAGTCTTATAACTCTAGTATCTAAGTACGAAGCTGTTGGACCGCAAATATATTGTTTACTGCTCTTGTTACGTACAATTTAAATTTCTTCTTGAATTGGAAGTTGGCACATCATAGTTATTGGAGTGGACCCAGGAAAATGAGTTTAAAACATGTCAATTATGGATATTCAATGCATATCAATGTGTAGATAAATACATGAGAGTAAGCACAAAAAACTGAGACTTCAGGCTTAGTAGTGAAACTGTGAAAAATGTGACATGAAGAACCGGCCAGAAATACTAACTGAATGGCAATCTTAGCTTCGGTTTCCAGATAGTTAAAGTAAGGAGGAGGAGGAGACGAGAAAAGTATCCAAACCTATGAACTAAATATTATAAGCAAAGAAGATATGTACCCATGAGCTGAAATCAATGGAGTTACATGACTAACCTGTTTGACATAGGTGCAATTGTCTTATATGAAGTATTTAAAGCAGCAACTACTAAGCCAGCAACACATATTTGCAGACCCACCGACTTTTGTATCTCTTGCCATCCCAAATCCTGAAGTATGCAGAAAACCAACAAGGAATTCAGAAGCTGTGTCTCCAACAACAATGATAGTTATATATCTAAATGGAGTTTTCAATTTTTTAATCAGTACCTTTATAATTGCGATAAATAAGGTGGAAGACAAGGCAGCTGATAACAAACAGTATGAGCACGCTGATCCTGAAAACTGTGTGCTCAAAATGTACAGAAAATAAGCACTAGCTGTTGCCATTGAAGTAACAGTCGCCGTCAAAATCATGCGACCATCAGTTTCACCTAGTCCAAAGATTGAATTCTGACGACCCAATTGTACACCAAGGGTTGCAACTAATCCATACGCGAACATACCAACTAGCGGAAGAGGAACACCTAGCCAACACAAAAAAGAAAATCAAAGCAAGATAATAAGTTTTACATAGACTTCATGTACAATTTTGTTATGTGACTGCTGAGATTATCCCTCCTTGTAGTAAAAACAGACGGACTCAACAAATGAATAAATGCAGGACAAATTACAAGCAAAACAACTTTCAACAGCTAAGCTTAACAAAGACAACGATTAACTCATCATCACCGCTTGTTCTACATTTTGAACTAGTTTAAAATGACCAACCCACACGAATTTCTCTTAAAGATTAACATTTGACAGCATTTTGAC
>JAJJMB010012862.1:0-18070 GCA_023531105.1 Papaver atlanticum
GAACTCCTTGTCGTCAACAGACATTGGAACATAAGGTTCATGAAGAAAGGAGTCAATTCCAACAAACCTTCTTGACTGATGCCGAACCAGGGCCTTATGAATTTCAAGAGATTTTAGAACAATAGCCTTTGTTTTCTTCATATCCATCCTCGTTTCTTTCAACTCTTCAAGAACACCAGAAAACTTCTGAAGATTTGAGGGATTAGCCATTGGTTTCTTCATATTCTTCATTTATCTCTTCAAAGTTGTAGAGGAATGTGGTTTACCTTTTTACTTTATGATTGATGGCTTAACAATCATGTTAACATCTTTTCCATCAGAAGATATGATTCTCGGAGTCTCCATTCAAATATGGGATTGTGAACGAAATACACAAAACTAGCTCCACAAGCAATCTTTTGATAAAAAGAGTTTTCAGGAAAGGAAAAAGGAATGTAGGGTTACGGAACCTATATAAATGAATAAGTAGGATTCACATACGAACACTTTTAACCCTTAAAAAAAAGGTAGAAATGTCGATTTTAACCCTCTTTTAATGATCAAACGGGGAAAACCTTTTCAATACCATTTGAGGATATGAAAAGATCAACAGAATTCTAGAAAACAAAAGAAAGAAAAATAAACAAAATAATTTATTTTTCTAAAACCCGATTATGCATAACTCTTGTCTCTTTGAATTCGGGCACATAAGACAAGATGCACTTTCAACGCAATTAGGCTGTGTTGGGGGTGAACAATAATCTGTTCACCATGTGATTCCAGTGTGGAATTCTCAGTTCCCTTTTTCATAGGTCATTTAGACCTAGTTCTTTTCTGTAGAGGTCTAATTTTTTCTTTAGAAATTAACTTCTTCGGAGATGAGTTAAATTTACATACCTCAGATGGATTCGACTTCAGAACAAGTTTGAGCTGTTTTGCTAATCGATTTGCTCTCCATTGAAGTTTGTTGACATATCTTACTATATGTTTGTACTTGAAACGATTAGAGAGTTCATGACCTTTAATAGTACAATAAGAACATGTCAATGTGGAGAATGGTTCAAGCACTATAGCCGAGCATGCTGCTAAGCAAAATAAAGTACCTGAAACACGTGAGATAGAATTTTCAGTAGATAGAGTAAAATCCATTTTATCCTCCAAAGTGGTCGAAGAAGTTTCTCCAGGAAGAATATCAAGATTGATGTACGTATTGCTACAATTATCAAAATTAATATTTTCGCCAAAGAGTGCAACACTTGATTTTTCATCTTCATTTGAATCATAGTGATCAGACATTTCATCAAAAGTTGCAGCAAGACCTTTGTTTCTAGTTTATTTTCTACGATTTGGACACTCATTAGCGAAATGACCAAAACCTTTACACTTGAAGCACTGGGGCATATCTTCATCATCAGCGTCAACAATGTCCCTGTTTTTAGGAGGGGCACAATCATGAGATTTAACTGATGATTTGGGTTCATCTCTGGTGAACCGTTTACTTCTCTTCAAAAGAAGATATTTAAACTGTCTTGTGATCAAAGAGACTGAGGTTTCAAGATCTTCATCTGATGAATCAGTCTCAATAAGATCAACCACTGAGTTTCCAACACTTTTACTTTTGTCAAGTAATTTAGTGTTCTTTTGTGCTTTGAAAGCAATATCCTTTCCATTTTTGGATATATGCTCATGATCACAGATCTTTAACTTCCTAACAAGAGTATTTCTGGAAAGCGTTTCAAGGTTATTTCCCTCAACGATGGCATGTTTCTTAGAATCGTATCTAGCTAACAATGACCTGGGTATTTTCATCACAATGTCCTTTTCAGGAATAGTCTTACCCAATGCAAAAGATGCATTAACAATTTTAGACACTTTGTGATTAAACTCATCAAATGAATATTCATCATCCATACGAAGGTTTTCCTAATCAGAATTTAGGTTTTGAATCCTAGATTCCTTTTCAGAGGTATTCCCTTCAAATACGGTTTCTAAGATATCCCAAGAATCTTTAGACTTATTGCATGTAGTCACATGGTGTTGAAGATCAGGGGTAATGGAATGGATGATAGCATTTAAACCGTCATAATTTTGCTTTGCAGTGAGAATCTCGTCAGGCGCATACTCACCAATATCCTTTGGAACAGTTATACCGCTTACTGTAACCAATGGAGGATTATAGCCATTAACAACACAAACCCATGATTGAAAATTACGCGCTTGAAGAAAGGAACGCATAGCAATTTTCCACCATAAGTAATTCGAGCCATCGAAGACTGGCGGTACGTTTACAGAGATAGCATTTTTGTCCATAGAGTCAGATTGCTACAAACACAGACTTATGAGGTTGTTGATGGGGTAAAAGTAAGAAGGGGGAACTAGCCCTAATTACAAAAAGTACTCCGAAGAGGATGAGAGGTTAAGAGAGATAAGGTAGATTAATTGTTTCCTTTAAGTATACTTTCTTTCTCCTTTTATAATAATCTTCCCTCCTCCCCCCCCCCCGCACCCCCCCACCCCCCACCCCATGGATAATTCCCCATAAGACTAATATATTGCAAGATTACCATTTTCCTCTTATCCAAGTTATTAAAGGATTAAGAGAAGGGAATTTCTCCCTTGTCCTGGGATAAATCCCAACTAACTTAAGAATTTCTTTCTTGGGCTAAGAGCATCCATTATCCTATGGGTTAGGCCTAGTCCCCTTATCCCTTAATGGGAGACCCTTAATAGCCTAGGGGCTACCTCCTTTTGGATAAGTTATTTTCATGTATCAACATTAGTCCCATGACTGTTGACCGGTCATAGACCAGGTCAACAGTCACATGTTGATGCGCCCCTTAAAGGTTAAGGCTGATTGGATTCCCAGGTAGTTACAGTAATGACCCTTGGGATACAACGATTACTAAACTTTTCAGTAACTGTCTTTTCCTTTTTACCCCTTTATAAATAGGAGAGGTCCCGCTCCTTTATTTTTCATCTATTCTATCTTTATATTTTTTTCTTTCATCCTACTCCTTTCCTCAGACGATCTAAACACTATGGATGAAGAGTTTCCTGAGAGGGATCCGCCTAACAGACCTGCTTATATACTTGATGAAATAAGGGGTAGTCACAGGCTCAAAAATCTTCTTCGGTCGCCTATGAAAGAGGATGGCTCCGTCCTTTTCCCAACGGATGACATCTAGGTTCCTCGCATGTTGAACCCTCACGTATTCTATCCATCCACATCTGCTGGCTGGCTTATCCGTCCTCAAGCGGATGTGCCTACAATTGTCGTTTCAGAGGAGCCACCTCGCCTAGCGACTCATAGGGGAGATTACGTTTTCCCTTCTATCTCTCTTCGTTCGTCCACTGAGTCACACGCCGCTTGGGATCCGTGAGTGGAATATATTTTATCCAATCCCGATCATAGGAGGATTCTCCGCTCTTTGGGTATATAAGCTGCCATAGAAGCTTCAAAGTATAGGACCATTCAGCGAGATCATGAGAGCTTGTCGCGTTTGTTCGCTCGTTGGATGATTGATCCTCATACGTTTTTGTTTTCTTGGGGAGAGGCAACCCCGATCCTAAAGGATGTAGTTGCGCTTACTGGACTTCCCATTCATGGGGACACTTCTTTCGCTGAATGTTGCATTTTCAAAGCTATGAACCCGAGTGACAGGGTTCTTCAAGACCATCTAATTTTAGCCAAGAAGGAATCAATAAATTTTCGGTTACCGGACAAGGTCAAAGTCGAAGTTCCAGAAGAAGGGGAGGATAAGGTGGCATCAGTAGCCAAGAAGAAATGTAAAGCTGTTATAACTGCTGCGCATGGTTCCACTGCCAATATTTCGTCTTCGCCTAAACTCATGGCATCCGCTATTAAATCTCACCCGAAGGGGGTCATTACTGAGGAGTCTGACGATGTGCAAGAAGTAGAAGGGGATAAAAGTAGTTAGAAATCTAGGTCCGGGCAACGTTGTGCTTCATTCTCATATTGGATAAAATATTGGGCTCCTATGACTACCGGTGAGCGGAAGGTTGTTCCACCTCGTGAAGGAGAAACAGATCGGGCAGAATTAGTGGCTTTTATTCTTTTATGGTTATGTCATGATGTGTTTGAGCACAGTCCCCGGGACACCATTAAGAATGAGTTGATTCCCTTGGCGGTTTTGATGTCTCGTGGCGTTTCGTTTCCACTCGCCCTTATGCTTCTGGGTGATTTGTATCGCCATTTGGATTTGCTGGTGCGTGACATTCGTCGCGTGGATGGGGCTCATGAGGTAGAAACCATTGTTCCTACTAATTTCATTCAAGCGTGGGTTTGGAAGCGTTTCTTTTTATACATGCCTCAACCAAATCCTCTCGCACTCACGAAAATGGAAGAGGTCATTCGAGATGATGGCACCAAGGGGCTGGTAGAAGTACCACGTTCTCATCCCCGGATGGCTTTGTATCATAAGAAGGGTTCTCCTCCCAGGAACAAGCTTAAGAATTATATGGACATAGGTAGTGACTTCAACCCTCTATCTTATCGCGGTGGTCGCTCAGGTCCTATGCATTATAATTTCGTCATCCAGTCCCCAAGGAGGCTTAGTTCAGAGGACGTGATTAACTCTGAAGATTTTGATATCATCCTTTCTATCGTGCCGGGTCATCTTCCTGGCTTTCATGGAGGCAGATTTTCATCTGAGGCGTATAATACTATTCGCATCGCCTGTTAGCTTGGTTTTGACCAGGGAGTCCGCTACAATCCTCCACAGGCTTCCCTAGAAGAGGAGTTGCAAATTCGCAAGAGTTTCAATCGTTTTGTCCTTAAGGAGGGTCTCCGGATGAGTGATCGGAAATCTCATTTTGATTTTTACCAGCCTATGCAAAGCGAAAGGTGAGTGTTACCAGTGAGTGGCGTGTATATCGTGATGGTGTTAATCAAAATGTGTTGAATTATCTTCTTGGAGAGGTGAATCCCCCTGGCTTTGACCAGTTTGGATTTCAAGGAGCTTCATGCATCAGGTCGGGTGATGTTGAGTGATGAGGTTTCCAAACAATATAAACTTTCTTCAAGTACTAAGGGTCGTCCTCTCAAAACCTTAGTCACCAGCTGGGATCCTCTTCCATACGATGAGTCTCCTCAGAAAGGTAAGAAAGGTATTTCTTTACCCCCTTTATCCATCTAAAAGAAGAGGAGGCGCCCTTCGGCGCTGAAACAATTGGAGATTCCTGCCAAATCTCCGCCTGACAAGGTATTTCTTTCTTCCTTCCCTCTTTTCCTTGGTTGATTTCTGTATCGGTTCACCTTTTTGGTTTGTGTTATATTCTTTTTAGAGTTCCCCGCCTATTGGTTGCAAACCTAAGCCCCTTTTTATTAAAGAATATATTAAATTACCTCCTCACGAGTGGAGGGCTGATCGACTGGCTAAAAAGATGAAACGAGATGTTGGCATACTACCTATTCCGCGATTTTCTTCCATTCGTTCTACTAATACTCCCCCTACGCTTTCTCCACAGGCTCCAAAAATTGGGTCGCCTTCCTCCAGCTCATTTATTGATCTTGTTGAGCATCAGCTGGGTTGACCAATTAGTAAAAGTGGTTTTGAGGTGATTTCTCCTCGCATGACTCTGCACTCTACTAGGCCTCTAGTTGTGAAAACAGATCTGGATCCTAAGCATCCTCTTTCTGATATACTGGGCGCGATGATCATGTCCGGATCGGATCATTCCATGCATTATTATTCTCCAGGTGGTAGTGATGCTAAGGATAAAGCTGAGAATCAGAGTTCCTCTTTCTCAGAGTCTCATGAGTATCTTGTGCTTCCTTTTTAATTTGGATCGTCAAATTTTGGGATTGACACGTGCCGGTCAAAATATTCTGTTGCTATTATTTAATGCGCTTAGTGATCTATTTATACGTCCACATTTCTTATAAGTTTCATGCTCTCTGATATATTATTTCACTTCTTCTTTTTCTTCTCCCTCTTATTTTTATTAGGTCGTCCGGAGCCAATTGTGTCGATCTCTTCTTCGTCTTCGCAATATTCAGTTTGTTCTCCTATTAATCGCTCCTCTACTTCTGATCCGATATGTATGTTCCGTCTTTTTTTTTTTTTTTTTTTTTTTAAGAGTGTTTGCTTATTGCGTCCCTTGTTCCTTTTTTTTAGGATATGGGAAAACGGGAAAGCGTGCACGTTAAAGGAAGCATCTCGAATTTACAAGCCAAGGGTAGCGAATCGGGGAGTGCTAATGAAAAGCGGCAAAATACTGTCCCAAAGACGATTCCCAAGGTATTGCACGGCGTGGATGCTGATGCCGTGTTGATGGCTACTCCAGAGGATCCTCAGTTTCGATATCCTCGTGTTATTGATGTCGAGGAAGCTGGTGTTGATGGTCGTTTCGTTATTATCATCTTGGATTTATTATTATTATTATTTCTTTGCTATTATTGTCTTCTTTAAATTATTATTGTGGTTAGATAATAGTTAGTGAGTAATTAGTGCTCCGATGTCTATAAATAGAGATGGGTGGAGTATTTTGATTAATACTTTGTTTTTCTTTCATTGCTCTCCTCCCCCTCTTTTTTGTTGTTGCATCTTTAGTTCTCCCAATGGATCACCACTTACATGATTATGTGTTATCGTTGGCTCCTATGCCGACACTGGTTACTTCTTTTGGGAAGGAGTTTGAATTGGCTCGTTTGTTGCTTGTGAGAGCTGAAGTGGAGATGCTTAGAGAGATAAGGACAATGAACATGGCAAACACTCGCGCGCAATTTTTTGAGCAGTATGAAACATATTCGATGGCTCGAAAATCACAGGCGTCCGGGCGAGTGGCATTTGAGGTTGAACGTGTTTTGGATGATGATGTATGCGCTCGTCATGAAGCTGAGCGATTGTTCCAGGAATCCTCCATTATGATGACTGATATTGATCATGCGATAGATGATTGTCGCGCTTATGGTACCCAACAAGCGATTTCTCGCTTGCATGGGTATGTGTTGACCTTATGTGATGTGTCCGCTCTTGTGCATACTTCTGATAAGCAGGTAGAGTTGGCGCGGTTATTAGTCCTAAATGATGAAGTGGTGATGAGCACGCAAGTGTGTCGCATTTTCACCCATAAATACATTAGCTGAGACTCATTTTATCACTAATAAACTTTTTTGTAGGTGTTTTTAAGCAATAAACATTTTTGGAAAAACCATCTCAAAAAGTTGTTAAAGGCACCCCCGGAGGGAATTTGTTATTCGGACTCTCACTGTTGGTTAAGGGGCACCTTATTTGATAAGGGGCACCTTCTTTACTAATCAGCACCTATTGCTATTCACACTCAACAGCAGGATAAGGGGCACCTTCATCTCAAATTAAAATTTCATATTTGGCGGGAAAATAGTGCAGACTCAGGCAGAATTAAGGTTGAAGTTTTGATCGTGATTCAAAGAGATTCAAGGGTTGATTTTTGTTTGTATGATTCTGTTATAGCATAACAGGTCTGGTATGGGCGTTATGATCGTTCAGATTTGGCTGCATAATCTTGTTGGAGGAAACAGAGGTGTAGAGAGTTCACGGCGTGCTGCGGTATTTCCTAGATTCGGTTTGCCTGAGTTTTACACGGATTTGGTTGCTGATTTGACTTGGAATAATCCTTTTTAGTCAAAACAGGATTGGTATGAGGCTTAGAAACGTTAAAAAAGGGGCTGTGTACGTGGATTTTACAAAACATATGAAGAAAGATATGTTCGGGATTCTTCGAGTTATTTTTGGAGATTTTGTGTGGTTTGAGAGTATTTGACGTCATCTGAGGCGTGTAAGAACGTGTTTGGAGCGTGTTGGGTACTAGCAGACGCATGAGAGGAGAAGAAACGATGACTTATTACCGTGCTTCTACAAAAAGAGAAAGGAAATATTACCGATGTAATGAAGAAGATTTTGGAGTTTAATGCGAGATTTGGAGAAGCTGTTGGGTATATATAGGTGTTTCTGGAGTTACACAGGGGCATGGAGTGTTAGGGGTTAGAATAGAGCAAAGAATCGGGAGTTGCAGAGCTTGTCTCTGCTGCTGTAATTGAAGAAGAAACGAAGAACATAGACACTCTGTCATAGTCGTTTTGCTACAGCGACAGTTCATTTTTATCGTTCTCTGTAACAGATGAGTTTGTAACAAATATAATTGTTACAAACCCGGTTTTATCATTTTTCTCCCATTTCATTATCTTGTAAACACTTTTGAGCCATGAATAAATATTTTAAGTGTGTTTTCGACATGATGAGCTAAACCCCAACACTGGGACGACGGAGGAAGATGAATTTCATACGTGGGTAAAATTATTTAATTCTTTTTAAGACTTTTGCATTAATTTTAATTTGAAATATGATTTGAATTAATTGGTTGTCATTTAATTTGATGAGGTATGCTTAGCTTAAATGTTTTGATACATCATGCTTAGGATTTACAACTAATCTTTTGAGAATCTACCTTGGCAAAATCAGAGTCCATGTTAATTTTATTTATTGAGCTTTAATTATTGAGAATAAATAAATTGAACCCTATGTTATGAATTCGACGAAATCCTAGTCCCAGTAACTCTCTTCATCCCGTGACAATCTTTTGTATATATTTTTAGTTTAGTTTAGTTTATTTATTCTTAAAATCAATCTTATCAAGTCCGAGTGAACGACAACCTTCTTACCACTATCTAAAATTACATCAAGTGGGTGTGCTACTGACCCATATGTTGATTAGCCTTTAGAAGGCACGCAGAGCTTGTGAAGAGTAGAATGAAACTCTTAATATGGCACGACAAACTCGTCCGTCTGATAAGTTATGCGTGAGGTGTATCAAGTACTTGGGGAGGTGCGCAGTTCCTTTTTTGTGGCTACAATTCAATATGACGAAGTGCTTTTTATGATGCCAGATTTGCAGCAGGACATTACTCATTCTGTGAAATGTCTTTTCGGATAGCGTGCCCATCTGTATGTCAGCTACTTTATTTTTTTACGATAAGAAAACTCATAGCAAGTTGAGTGTGAGTTTTAGATAACCCATTTTGATGGCACATCGTGTATGATTGGTATTGGAGATAAGGCATCTTAATCGGTTATTGGAGGTGTTGCATATTGCGCGTGATATATTCAGTATAGAGAATTCCTGCTGGCATGAGTGGTTTGCGGATGCTGACCAGCGTGTAATGGAGGCGCGTAGCAAGGGTAGATTTCCTGAGATAGTGTTGCTTGAATATCATGGTTATTGTCGTGAGCGGCGCTTGGCGACTTATTTTCAATATATTGGGGCAGATCGGTCCATAGAGTCCGTTATGTTGGCACTCGGCGATTGTTATGAAGCTCTTCGCGCTCTCCCCTAAAATGTTTTTTTTTAATAAATAAGTGTATCCATGTGTCATGAAGAGTTATTATGGCTCAATTGGTTGGTGAATTATCCATGTTGCTGAAACCGCAAAAGTCGGAGCTACTTCAAGTCACTGTGGCTGGGAATACTCGACTTATGCAGGAATGTGAGGATATCTTTGATGCTACCCAAGCGCATTATTTTCAAGCAATGGACCTGTATGAGGAAAGGTTGGGTGCTTACCAGATTGCTCCTACAGCAGAGACCTCTATTGCTTCTGCTGAGGCTTTAGAGTTATTTGTCAGTGCCCGCTCGCTGATGGAATATCGAGAGCGTAGATTAGCTATTGCGAGTGGACGATGGAAACATGCACGTTCTGTAGTGGTGTCGTATATTGAGTCACGATAGTCTATTTGGTATCGATTATGAGTTAATATAGAGTATGTATTTGATCAATGTTTGGGTTTTGCTCGTTCTTAACGATTGTATAAATTGTGTTTTCAATTTTAATGCTCAGATCTTAATCATAAGTGTCATTATTTATTTCATTGTTTTTCTGCCTTGGGTCATATGTGGAGTGACCAAATTAATTGCGCATAATGTTTCGAAATTGTTATTTCAGTCATACGTGAGATTATTTATTTTGTTGGTTGTGCTTGGAAACTTAGTTATTCTTGTAGCTGTATGCATCGTATTGTCCATATGCGGGGCCCAGTTACGCTTGAGACTATTTCTTGTTTGTCGGTTGTACTCGGAACCTAGCCGTACTTATTTTTGTTCTTTGGGTTTTACTCGGAGCCTCGTCATACTCGGAGCTATAGTGTGTTTTATTAATTATGCACGGAACTTAGTCATACTCGAGACTTTTTCCTATTTATTGGCTGTACTCGAAGCTTAGCCGTACTAGGGGCTATAGTGCATTACATTGGTCATGCACGGAACCTAGTCATATTCGAGACTATTTCTTGTTTATTAGCTGTACTTTGAGCCTAGCCATACTCGTGGCTTTTATTTTGTTATTTTGTGGGCTTTACTCAGAGTCTAGCCATATTCGGGGCTATAGTGCATTTCATTGGTCATGCACGGAACCTAGTCATACTCGAGACTTTTTCTTATTTATTGGCTGTACTCGGAGCCTAGCCGTACTTATGGCTTTTATTATTTTATTTTGTTGGCTTAACTCGGAGCTTAGCCATACTCGGGGCTATAATGCATTTCATTGGTCATGCACGGAACCTAGTCATACTCGAGACTATTTCTTGTTTATTGGTTGTACTCGGAGCTTAGCCGTACTCGGGGCTATTTAACGAAAGATATCATAATAAAAAAATTTATTTGTTATTCATAATCGGTCATCCACCTTACATTTAAATTAGACTAGATGACCGCTGCCACGGTGGGACGGCCGACCGAAGAAATCGACGCGAAAATATCATTTTTTCTGACATGGCGTGAAAGTATCATTTTTTCTGACACGGGGTGAAAGTATCATTTTTCCTGACACGGGGTGAAAGTATCACTTTACCTGAAACGGAAAATTACCCGATGGATAAACAAAAATATGAATGCATAATGTGTTATGCATCCTTCGTGGTGGTTTGCATAATGGTTATGCATTCAATTTTCGAAAATTGTGCCTAAAGTGAAAGTATCACTTTTCTTTAACGAAGGAAGTACATCGTTTTATTAGTTGCAACGGAAAATAAGTTGATGCATAAACCAAAATATGGCTACATAAAGTATTATGTATCCTTTGTGGTGGTTTGCATAATGGATATGCATTTATTTTCGAAAATTGTGCCTAAAATGATAAACACCTCCGAATTTTTCGTAAAAACTCTAAATTTGATATTGTTGTTTGTGCTCATTGCGTAGAATTTTTTATACCTATTCCAACGAGATAAAATTTGTAAAATTCCAAGGCACGGATTTTTAGATATGTTATATTAAAGTTTGGTTGCCAATTATACCCCTAAAAAATTAGGATACATAAGGAGTTATAGTAATTGGACTAAAAGGGGGGAACAATTTGGAAATTTCCAGGGTATGACACCAAATCCAATCTTTTTTGTCAAATTGGAAAAAAAAAAAAGTCATGTCCCACATTGACACAAAGTCACCATATATAGAGTCCTCCCTCGCTTCGCTCGGTCGGCCTAATTAAACATGATAAGCTTTCAACCATTTATCGTTAATAGGGGTGTTGATCCGAGGCCCGTTCATCCTCTTTAGATAGTAATAACCGTTTTCCGCTACCTCTCTGATTATGTAGGGCCTTCCCAGTTTACGGAAAAATTTCCATCTTTGGTGTCTCGTTGGACAGGTGGATCAATCTTTAACACTATGTTGTTTATCGAGAAGGTCCGCTCTTTTAATTTCTGGTTATAGTAATTCGCTGTCCTTTGCCTATACATGTATGCAAATCGTTCGGCCTTGGTCCTGCGCTTTTACAAAGTGTCGAGATGGGCGAACCTTCTTACTTCATACGGAGTGGTGAGACTTGTTACCCGTGATGAGGGAATAGCTATCTCCGCTGGTAGTATTGCGTCTTCTCCATACACCAAGTAATATGGCGAAGCTCCTGTCGAGCTCCGCTTAGAGATGCGATATGCCCATAGGGCGATCGGTAACTTTTCATGCCAACTCTTGTGGTGGTTGTGCACTGTCTTGCTTAATATCCTCAACAATGTTTTGTTAGTAGCCTCCGCCTGCCCGTTCCCCTGGGGGTAGTAGACAGTTGAAGTATGGAATTTGATCCCATATTGATCTAACAAATCCTTGAAATATTTGTTGACAAAGGAGGTTCCATTATCTGATCGGATGATCATCTGTGCACCAAATCGACATATAATGTACTCTTTGATGAACGCAGCGATAGGTACACCGGCATAATCACGGAGGAGAATTGTTTCTACCCAGTTTGAAAAATATTCAGTTACAGTGACAATGTATTTATGACGTCCTGAGGAGGTTTGGTTTATCGGTCCAATGATGTCGAGACCCCAATTGTGAAAAGGACAGGGTGTGACGACACTGTGTAGAAATGTGTGGGGTGTTCGGATTAACGGTATGTGGCTTTAATATTGCTTACACTTCCTTACATGCTCCTCCGTTTTGAATTCCATTGTAGGCTAGTATAACCCGCCCTCGTAGAGTTGTAGGAAGAGTTTTTGAATGCCTTGATGTTCTGCATTATGGGTTGTTGCCATTACCACCTACGCTTCTTCCCTAGACAAGCAACGCAATACCATATTTCTGTAGCTCCTCCTATATAGGATTCCTTCATTTATGAAGAAGCGAGTGACTTTTCACTGGATTTTTAATGCATCCTGCCGATACGGTGGTAAACGCTTGTGCTTAATGTGTTCAACATATGGTCGCCTCCAGTCTTCTGCTTCTGCAGCGCATACTTTAGCTTATTGTGGAGGTTCTTGGGAATCTTTGCATTTGTCCCGCACTACTGCCGATTGAACCGCCATGGTTGGACAGTAAATTCCCATTCGTTGTAGGAGACGATGTAGTGGTATACCACCCGTTTGCCTGCATGATTCCTTATGCACGTGGCTCAAGATCTCATGTGCTTTTATCCTTCCTACGCAACGTGATAAGGCTCCTCCAGGTGTCCGATAATAAAACGCTCCTCGTATGATTACAAATTGCTTTAATACCTTAGAGGTTAATAATTGTTCATCAGTATTATTAACCAGGTCATCGATGTAGGTCTGCCTCCAGTCGTCTTTCTGTTCAAATGCTGCATTTTCTTTCCAAGTGCTTGGCATTGCTCTCTTCTTTACCAATATTATTCCTTCCTCGGCATCATTCAATCTCATCTTTGCCGCTAGAGTAGCCAGTGCATCGGCATGTCAATTGTATTTTCTCCCCGTGTGTTCTACAACGGTGCTTCCGCGTCTTTCCTTGAACTTCTGCGCGATAAGGAGCGAGGTGTGCCTCTTTCACCTGAAACTCCCCTGTTACTTGATTTGTGACGAGTTTCGAGTCTCCTTTGATATCTATCGCTCCTAGGTCGAGTTCTTCCGCAAGTCGTAACCTTAGGATCAATGCTTCATATTCTTCCAAATTATTACTACATTCGAAATCTAATTTTAATGTATACAATAATAGATCATGCGTCGGTATCTCAAATACAATGCCCGCTCCTCCATGGAAACCATACGACGATCCATCAAAAAACATAACCCATCGCTCTTCCGCTTTGGCCTCTGCAACTTCACCAGGTATATCGTTGCTTATTTCTGTTATGTCCATTCCTGGGAACGTATCCAGTAGATCCGCAAATGCTTGACCGCGGACTCCTATGGGTCGTTGGTATTTCAGTTCGAATTCAGATAGTTATAGTAACCAACAGGCTGTTCTTTCGGACAAGGATGGTTTTGTGGATGGATAGGCGATTGGGTTGGCTGCTGTTACTACTATAGTTTCGTGATCGAGAAGGTAGGGCCGCAGTTTCTGTGTAGCATACATGAGCGCCGAACAAGCTTGTTCTGCCTTCGAATATCTGAATTATGCATCCCTGTACCCCCGACTAATGTAGTAGATTGGACATAACTGATCATTGATGAGATCTTAAGCTAAAAGAGCTCCAATTACTAAATTGGTGAATGCCGTGTAAAGCGGTTCTCCCCTGATCGGTGGGCGTAAGACACGTGTGATGATCAAACATTCTTTAATCTTTTGAAATGCATGTTATTGATCGTCTCCCCATTTAAACTGCTTATTTTTCCTTAGCCGTGGTAAGAAAACAGATAACAGCTGAGCTAATCCCGAAATAACCCTTCGGACGTATGATATCCGCCCGATAAAATCTTGTATTTCCATGACATTTGCGGGTGGTATCATAGTGGTTATTGCCTCCACTTTACTGGGATCGATTTGTATGCCTTGATTCGTTACTACGAATCCTATGAACTTTCCTGAGGTGATTCCTAATGCGTACTTGAGAGGGTTTATCTTGAGGTGGTATTTTCTACAATTATCGAAGACGCGTCTTATGTGATCCAAATGATCTTCTCGGACCCTTGACTTTACTACAATATCGTCTATGTATACCTTTATTATTTGATGAATCATGTCGTGGAATATGGCTATCATTGCTCGTTGATACGTTGCACCCGCATTCTTTAGTACGAAGGTCATCACGACATAGTAGAAGTTCCTATATGGTGTTTGAAAGGATGTCTTGTGAGCATTTTCTGCCGCCATTCTGATTTGGTTATACCCGCTGAATTCGTCCATGAATGAGAATATCTTGTAGCCACATGTGTTGTCCACTATCATATCAATATTTGGTACTGGAAAATCATCTTTTGGACAGGCCCGATTTAAATATCGATAATAGACACAACATTGGACTTTCCCATTTTTTTTCTACTGGCACAACATTTGCTAACCACATGGGTGTTGGATCGGTTTGATGAATATTGCCTCAAAAAATTTCTCTTCTTCTTCTTTGATGGCGAGCTCTATCTTTTCTGGGAAGTTGCGGCTTCGCTACTTAACCGGTTTGTATTCGAGTGAAACGCCTAGGTTATGAGCGACCAGTTTCCTGTCGAGGCCAGGCATTTCATCGTATTTAAATGCAAATACATCTTGGTAATCATGAAGAAACCGAATCATCCGCTCTTTATCCTCTCCTTGTAAATGTCTGCTAATACGTATGTATTGCGGATGTTCTTCTGATCCGAGGTTGAATTCCTCGAGACCGTCTAGTGTTGGGTCGGCTACTGTCTTTTCTTCAAGTAATTTTTGCATTACTTCCTCCTCTGAAATATTCATATCCACCTCTTCATGATATTCTCCTGTTACTTGGGTCGTCTTTATCATTTCCTCGTCTATAGATGACATTGCATAATGATGTTGATGCTAAGAGACTTCCCCGGCTGATTGCTAAGGGAATAGCTATCTCCGCTTGCCCCGCCAGGATTCTTTCCTTTCGACGTCTCTCTTTTCCTCGGTGGTGCTCCTGCAATTAGATTACAAATCAATCCGGTTTTGATTCAATTGGTTCATATATATTTTTATGAGATAGTGCACAATTGAACAACTTTAAATGAAACACAATTAGATTCATTTGATTATCTTTCATGATTGATTGATCATCATATTTGATCTAGAGGTGTTAGATGAATGTGATTAAGTTAAAAGTGTTCATATGGCTAACTTCGGTTAACTGTTATTGAGCCAACTCAATATACACGTTTAGGTACGGTTACCCAAATCTAAATGAAGGTATATTTCATTTGTGTGTAACAAGCTAAGACCATCTAACGGTGGAGAGATATTTCTTTGGTTTTAAGCAAACTTAGCTTGAATCTTAAATCAGGATTTCATCTAACGGTGAATATTGAATGATTTGTTACTAAGATATCTTAGCTTTGATTGTAAGCAAACCCTGATTTGAAAGACTATATAAGGGAGAACTCTAGCAACTAGAAAATCTAATCCCGGCACTTTCCTCTGTCCTAGTTGAGACTAGAGTCAATTCTCCTTTAACCTAGGTTTTTCCAAAACCATTATAGGTTAACGACTTGAAGACTTCATCTGGGGTTCGTCAAGCCAGATCCCAACTATTTTCTCTATAATTGCGTATTATGATCTTACTTTTTCTATCGTATTGAGTACTTTTTCTATAGTTAAGTTATTGTGAGGTGATTGATATTTCTAGGCTTTTCTTTGGGAATATAAGACCGAATTATCAATTGGTTCCTGTTCACCTTGATTTATCAAAAGACAGAACAAAAACTTCGTAGGTATTTCAATGGGAGACAGATTTATCTATCAGAATAGACTTTTCCTGTGGGAGACAGATTTGTTTATCAAGTCTTCGACTTTGGGTCATAGAAATTCTTAGTTTTGGGTGAGATCAACTAAGGGAATCAAGTGCGTAGAGTCCTACTGGGATTCAGAGACGTAATGAACGCGACTTTACCTTAATCAGTGTGAGATTGGTTAGGGCTCAACTATATTCCAGTCCGAAGTTAACTTGTAGTAAGCTAGAGTCTTTAGCGGCTTAATACAGTATGGTGTCCAAACCTGGACTAGGCCCCGGGGTTTTTATACATTTGCGGTTTCCTCGTTAACAAAACTTCTGGTGTCTGTGTTATTTCTTTTCCGCATTATATTTGTTTATATAATGAAAATATTACAGGTTGTGCGTAGTTCAATCAATTGGTAAATCGAACCTTTAGTTGTTGATTGAAATTGATTGACACTTGAACATTGGTCTTTCGTACCGTTCAAGTTATTTCTCATAATAATCAGGCTCAAAGATTTCTATCTATTTGATTTGTTGATTACATTGAGAAACAGAGATATAACTCTTTGATATATTTTGCTTGATTGAGTCTGAATGTCTAGTTCATTCTCTTAGAATTATATTGGAGTTAGTCCATACATATTGCCTAACGAAATATCGGGTGTGATTTTTAGACCCCCGCTTTTTCAAATCCACCAATGAAACTTATCACAAAGTAGTGTTCATTTAGCATAGAGTAATGGCGAAATAAAAGGGCCTTTAGGTTTTCAAATTGCTCAAAATAATTATCAACAGTAGTGGTCTGAGATAACTTACTGAATATGCCTAGGATGTTTTTATTTGTAGGATTTTCGAATTTAATACAAGCATGCTCAGCTAGTTCAAACCAGATAGTAATAGATCTAGTAGACTGTAAAATTGTTAACCGCTTATCTGCCTTTCCATCCAGGTGCATAGACGCCATTGTAACCTTATGTTGTTGAGCAAGAAATATCGGTCACATTTTTGAATCCATCTTTTAGGGTTCTCACCATCAAACCTTGGAAAATCCAGCTTAGGAAAACGTTGAACGTTGTTGGACTCTCGATCCCCTTGTTGATAGTTGAACATCAAACCACCTTGGTGAAAAGAGTTTGAGTGAGATCCTTCTCCCCATGAATCTCTTTGTTCTTCATTTCTCCTCCCTGTATAACCCTCCATGTATTTGACGAAATCTTCCCTGGATAGCATAGATTCCTTAATCTCTTTGTTTGCGCAGCGAGCTCATTGTATTGTGAAGAGATATCATAGATTTGTTTACTGAACTTTTCTGAGAATTTTTGAAGATCTTCATTCACTTATTTAATGGTGGGATAATTTGCTCCACCCATGGTGAGGATAGAACGGATCTGATGCCAATTGTTGTGTTCCCAAAAAAAAATTAACACACAGATTAAGATAACAGAGAAATCTGATTCAAAGAATCATCCCAAAAGGAAGAAGAGAAAACTAATTTTTACCGTTTCATTCATTCATGGCCGCCACAACAGAATTATTACACATTTATTGGCCGAACCTTATCCCAAAGGTCTAACCGATACATGACACGTGCACCCATCCTAATGGGTAAGACCAAAGTTATTCTCCACTCAATTTAACTAGTACACCCACAAAGATTACTACTAGCAGACTCTAACGGAAATAAAATGAATAGGGCAAACATATGACATAAGCTTCACGACTCTCATACAAAACATAAAAACTCAATCTTTCTTCCGGTGTAAAAATTTTGAATCGTTGAAAGGGGTATGCCTTGATCAAGTCATTGATAATTGGGATCTTTTTCTTTTTCTAACTTAAGTTTTTGTTCTATTCTTGGATTTCACTCGAAGATGTATTTAGTTCTCTGGGATCTGTAAAGGTTGAGCATGTTCTTCGTCTCCCTTTGGGTTGTTTTCCTTGTTTGTTTCCTGTTTACTCTTCCTAAGCTTCTTCAATATACTTCTTTTGCCGAGTAAAAAA
>JAJJMB010012867.1:0-14104 GCA_023531105.1 Papaver atlanticum
CACTATACATAAAAGAGATGAAAATAGACACATAAATGCGTCTATCATATACCCCCAAACTTATTATTTGCTAGTTCCGAACAAATTAAAACTACAAAATAAAATCCTTACTCACTGTCGCAGGCATCGTCGGTTGCACTTAGCATGTGCAACAAGCCTTTAAACCCCTAGGTGTCCCTAGTGGCCGAGTTATAGTCTCGGGAGGGTTTGCCAGAGGTGTACCCACAAAACCTTTACTCCAGACCCTAGCTATCTACGCAGAACCTTGGAATGCACTAAAGAATCTCCTTGGTTGGCATACTTATTGATTACGGGAGGAAGTACCCTGATGCGAAATTCCAATTGCTGTATACGAGTTTGCACTCGAGTATACTAAAATTCATATATAAGTGAAAGAGCTCTACTCAGATAGTCGCACTATGGACATCAATATCCGGAATCAAACAAATCACATGAATAGATTAAGAAGATGGATATAGAAGTAGATGGTTGTGAATGGACTTCAATGCCAAAATGAACCTATGACCTAGTGGATTGAGATACTGGTCTAGACTAGTATCAACACAACTGGCATATACAAGGGAACCAGTGGTCGACAATCCTAAGTCTACATCAGCACAGCTGGCATATACAAGGGAACCAGTGGTCGACTTTATAATAAACCTTTATTTGTATTTATTTTTTTATTTTATTTTTAACGACATGATTAGATCTTTTGGATCCAAGCGCATGCTTCTTGTCAGTAGATTACATGGTAATTCTCGTGGATCCTGCATTCCACGCTTGTTTAGGCGACGGAGATAGGGAGAACACACACATATTACTATCCAAGTGTTATTTATTCCGATTGGTCTAATTGGTCTGGTCATTTTTTTTTTTTTTAGTAACTCAATCACTCTATTTCACCCCAGTAGACATCAACATAAAAAATTGCAAAAATAAAAACAGAAGTAATAAGTTGATTCCGAGATACGGTGAAACTATCATGTTATTTCTAACATCTGAGCTCCGTGCTTTTATGAATAGACTCTTATAGATGTTTCCATCTAATCAGATTGGTTCCTCAACTCCTAAACCAAAATGCTTCCATCCACTTAGATTGGTTAGTGCCATCCTTAATAGGCATAAATTTCTAGGCTCTGGAGTTTATTTATTGTAACAAAAAGTTTCTACCCCACCCCCAAACTTAAATCTAACATTGTCCTCAATGTTTCCAATCAAAGAACAGTACCAAAAGTATAAATAACATGAGGAATCAGTAAAGGGAGAAGTCGGAAAGATAGTACCTGGGTGAAGTGGAATCAAAATCCTACAAAAATAATATACAACATACAAATCGCCTCGATGGTCAATCAAGGTAAACAGGGTCCTCCAGAGGGACCTCCTCAACATCACCTGTAGGAAAAGGCTCTAAAAAGGGCTTCAATCTCTGACCGTTAACCTTTGAAGAACTACTACCATCTGGTGTCTCAATTTCAATAGCGCCATGAGGAAAAACAGTACGGACCACAAAAGGACCGGTCCACCGAGAGCGCAACTTCCCGGGGAATAGATGCAAACGAGTGTCATACAGGAGAACTTTTTGACCTGGAGAAAATGACTTTCGTAAAATATTCTTATCATGCACAAGTTTCATTTTGTTCTTATACTCCTTAGCACTATCGTATGCATCTCTACGAATCTCGTCCAACTCATTGAGCTGGAGCTTTCTGTGAGCTCCTGCCTTGTCAAGTGAAAAGTTTAGCTGCTTAATAGCCCAGTAGGCTCTATGCTCTAACTCAACAGGTAGGTGACATGCCTTGCCAAAAAATAAACGATAGAGTGACATTCCAATGGGTGTCTTAAACGCAGTACGATAAGCCCATAAGGCATCAGTAAGCCTCGACGACTAGTCTTTCCTATTAGGATTAACTATTTTCTCTAGAATATGCTTAATTTCCCTATTGGAAACCTCTACCTGACCACTAGTCTGTGGGTGATATGGGGTAGCTACTTTATGGATAATACCATATTGTTTCATTAAAAGAGCAAACGGTCTATTACAAAAGTGTGAGCCTCCATCACTAATTATAGATCGCGGCGTACCGAAACGTGTAAGTATATTCTCTTTTAAAAACTGGACTATGACCCTGTGGTCATTTGTTCTACACGGAACCGCCTCAACCCACTTAGACACATAGTCTACAGCGACAAGTATGTAAAGATAACCAAAATAATTCGGAAATGGACCCATAAAATCAATGCCCCACACATCAAAGACCTCAATCACTAAAATAGGGTTCAAAGGCATCATATTTCTACGGGAAATGGTTCCTAACCTCTGGCAACGCTCACAAGAAACACAATGACTATGGGAGTCTTTAAACAACGAAGTCCAGTAAAATCCACACTACAATATCTTAGCAGCAGTCTTCTTAGCACTAAAATGGCCCTCACATGCATGTTCATGACAAAAGGAGATAATACTGGACTGGTCACTCTCAGGTATACATCTCCTAATAATCTGGTCTGGACAATACTTAAACAGATAAGGATCGTCCCAAATAAATGCTTAACCTCGGCTAAAAACCTAGAACGATCTTGTTTACCCCAATGTTGAGGTATTCGACCAGTAACAAGATAGTTCACTATATGTGCATACCAAAGTGATTGGGAAACAGAGAATAATTGTTCATCAGGAAAGCTATCCCTTATAGGAAGGGAATCATTAGAATGATCAACAACTAGCCTAGACAAGTGATCTGCTACTACATTTTCTGCACCCTTTTTGTCTCTAATGTCTAGAGAAAATTCTTGCAACAAGAGGATCCATCTAATCAATCTAGGTTTAGTATCCTTCTTAGACAAAAGGTATTTCAAAGCAGCATGATCGGTATAGATTACGACCTTAGAACCTAGTAGATATGATCTAAACTTATCCAAGGAAAACACGATGGCTAACAGTTCCTTCTCGGTAGTTGTATAGTTCAGTTGGGCATCATTCAGAGTTTTTCTAGCATAGTAAATCACATGAAGTAATTTGTTTTCTCGCTATCCTAACACAACACCTATAGCATAATCTGAAGCATCACACATAATCTCAAAGGGTATGTTCCAGTTAGGTGCCTGGACTATGGGGGTAGTAGTGAGTAAACTTTTAAGCTTCTCAAAAGCCTCTAAACACGCATCATCAAAGACAAACTTAACATCTTTTGCAAGCAAATTGCAAAGAGGTCTAGAAATCAAGCTAAAATCCTTAATGAATCGACGATAAAATCCTGCATGCCCTAGGAATGACCTAATATCTTTTACGGTTTTTGGGACCTGTAAAGTCTTAATACGATCAACTTTGGCTTTGTTTACCTCTATACCCTTAGAGGATACGATGTGCCCTAACATAATTCCTGATTTAACCATAAAATGGCATTTTTCCCAATTAAGCACTAAATTCTTTTCCTTACACCTAGTCAACACTAATGTCAAATGATGCAAGCACTCATCGAAAGATGAACCAAACACTGAAAAATCATCCATAAAGACCTCTAAAAACCGTTCTACCATATCAGAAAATATGCTCATCATGCAATGTTGAAAGGTCGCAGGGGCATTACATAGCCCGAAAGGCATGCGTCTATACGCAAAGGTACCAAAGGGACGGGTAAAAGTGGTTTTCTCTTGGTCTTCTAGGGCAATAACGATCTGATTATAACCCGAGTAGCCATCTAAGAAGCAATAACGACTATGTCCAGCTAATCGCTCTAGCATTTGGTCGATAAAAGGAAGGGGAAAGTGGTCCTTCCTTGTGACTTTGTTCAATTTCCTATAGTCAATACAGACACGCCATCCCGTGGTCACTCGGGTTGGGATTAACTCATTATTATCATTCTGGACTACAGTGATACCTGATTTCTTGGGGACAACCTGAACGGGGCTGACCCACTTACTGTCTGAAATTGGGTAGATAATACCCGCATCTAACAACTTAAGCACCTCTTTTCGAACTACCTCTTTCATGTTAGGGTTTAGTCGACGTTGCATCTCCCTAGAAGGTTTGGAATCTTCCTCTAAATAAATCTGATGCATACACACAGTAGGACTTATACCCTTAATGTCTGCTATAGTCCACCCTAAAGCTTCCTTATTATCTTGAAGTACATTCACTAGCCTACTTTCCTGATCACTATCCAAATCGGAAGCTACAATTACAGGTAAAGTCTCAGATGGGCCTAAAAACACATACTTTAGAGTATCGGGTAGTGGTTTAAGGTCCAACTTAGGAGGCTCTTCTAAAGAAGGAATTAAGGTAGTCTCAGAAGCTGGTAATTGTTCGAACCTAGCTTTCCATCTATTAGTGTCTAACACAGGGGTAGAATCTAATAGGGCATTCACTTCTTCAATAGTGCTATCGTCGTCAAAATCTAAACCAAAATGGGATAGACAACTTTATAATGGGTCCTCTGACAAAATGTTTGGTAATGACTCTTGAACTAAGGCTTCTATCATGTTCACCTCTTCAACACATGTGTCATCTCGCTCATAAGGTAGCTTACTGACATTAAAAATGTTCATCTCCATAGTTATATTACCAAAATACAAATTCATCACACCATTTCGACAGTTAATGATCGCATTAGACGTAGCTAAAAATGGGCGACCTAAAATCACAGGTATCTGGTTCTCTGGGTCAGGGACAGGTTGGGTATCTAGCACAACAAAATCTACTGGATAAATAAACTTGTCGACCTCAATGAGAACATCCTCGATAACACCTCGAGGAATTTTAACGGACCTATCAGCTAACTGCAGTGTCATATGAGTAGGTTTCATTTCACCAAGTCCTAGCTGTAAATACACATGGTACGACAGTAAGTTCACACTGGCTCCTAAGTCAAGTAAAGCTTTTTCTACCCGGAATTTACCTATTGTACAAGCAATGGTAGGGGAACCTGGGTCTTTGTACTTTGGAGTTGTGGTGTTCTGAATGATTGAACTTACGTGACTAGATAAAAAGGCTTTCTTATGGACGCTAAGTTTTCTCTTTCGCGTACACATATCCTTAAGGAACTTGGCATAAGCAGGAATTTGCCTAATTGCATCTAATAAAGGAAGGTTTATGGTAACTTGCTTAAAAAACCCCAATATGTCATTAAAGTTCGATTCCTTCTTTGTTGGTGCTAATAGCTGGGGAAATGGGGCTCTAGGCACAGAATCGGACCTCTCAGGGACTGAATTGACATCATCAGAAACTTTATCGGTCTCCTCATCTATGGGTGGTCCTGAGGGGTGAGATCCTGAGGGGTGAACTACAGTATGTTCACTATCAGGCATGGTTACCTCATTGTCTATAATTCTACCACTTCTAAGGGTTCTAACAGCATTCAACTGATTCGATTGTTTTGCACCTATTTCATGAACTCCTCTAGGGTTGGGTTGTGTTTGACTAGGAAACCTACCTTTTTCTCTCAAAGACTCATTTATCAGACCTACCTGGGTTTTCAACTCGGAAATAGCCTGACTATTTTCTTGTCCTATCTTGTTACTAGCTTGTAGACTTAGTTCTACTGATTGCTGAAATTTTGCAGTTTGCTGAGTTAACAAAATGAGAGACTCCTCTAGGCTTAAGATTTCTTATCCGACTGATTCTTAAATTGACCTTGTCCCGAAGGATTCTTAGCATAACTAGAACCTGGTGGAGCATTAGAGTTACTAAACTGACCTTGATTCTGGCCTTTAGACCAAGCAAAGTTCGGATGGTTTCTCCACCCAGGGTTATAGGTTTCTGAATATGGGTAAAATTTCTGACGATTCTCGAGTCTAGTGTTATTATAAAGAGCATTGGCTTTCTCTTCATTATTATGGCCTTCCCAAAAAGGCTCCAATCTACCACTAGTGTGACCCATTTCTAGAGCTTCTAACCTTTTAGCTATCGCTGCAATCTTGGCATCTGATTCAAAGCCTCCTTCTACCCTATTAACGTTTCCTCTGCTTAGAAGAATTGTTTTCTGGGGTTCCCTACTATTTTCCCATTGTTGGGTATTTTCGGCGGCTTCATTCATAAATGTCATTGCTGCATCAACGGTTTGGTTCTCAAACCCACCTGTACACAAAGCTTCAACCGTGGATATTGTGGGATAATCTAAACCCTCATAAAGGATCTGAACTAGCCTAACCTTTTCTAAACGATGGTGAGGACATTGTGTTAACAAATCATTGAACCTTTCCAAATACCTATACAAAGATTCTCCCTCTTGTTGTGAGAATGTGCAGATTTGCGTCCTAATCGACGATGTTTTATGCCTAGGGAAAAACTTATTGAAAAAGGCAGATGTAAGTTGTTCATATGTTTCGATTGACTTAGAAGTCAAACTATACAGCCACGATTTGGTTTTATCTTTCAGGGAAAAGGGAAATAACCTAAGTTTCAAAGCATCATCATCTAAGCCTCTAATTCTTAGGGTACTGCAAATTTCTTCAAAATCCCTAACATGGAAATAGGGGTTCTCATTTTCTTTCCCTAAAAAGAATTGGAGCATCTGTATGGTCCCAGGACTAAGCTCATAATTGGCTTCTGTGTCAGCTAACTTAATACACGAGGGACGAGTGGTCCTAGTCGGATTTAACAAAGCTTTTAAAGTAGCCATCTCTGGAACTATCGGAGTATTAGGGATTCTCTCTTCAGGAGAATGTTCAACACAGGACTCTCCGAAAATTGGACCTTCTAGATTAAGGTAATCGAGACGCTTAGAATTGCTAGGCTTTTCTTTTACAAATCTACCTAGGGCGTCTCTTTTACGTTCAGGCATACACAAGATTTTCCTAAAATTAGAAGGATAAGCAATCACAAATCAAGGACGACTCAACCAAATCAACCCTATTGATTTCTAGCAAACAAAAAGCATGATGGCTCCACTTAGATTGTTTCTAGACCAGCTTCTACTCTTCCAAGAGGCAACTGAGTACAATTTTAGCAAACCTCGTAGGACGATCCGAATAAATTAAGTCGAAGAGAAGTAGGAGAAGCTCAGAGGAGCTTTGATACCCCTACCTCTTTGGCAACGCTTCCCTGGGTTACAAGGCGGCTCTAATCGACTTACAGTAATCTTCCTGAACTTTGAGTTAGGCTAACAAGATACCCAATATGATCCTTTGAACGACTTTCCTACAAGCTCGTTACCCTATCGGTCTCGTTCTAGTCAATATTTTAAGCTTGGGTTCGCGTTCGGTATCGTTTTCCTAAGGCTGGCAAGAAGAGAACGGTGATGAAATCCGAACCTTTATCTTGTATGGCCAGGCCTTGCTCTTTACTAGAAAAGTAAATGTCTGTATTCAGGTCCTCAGCAGATATGCACCTTAAGGAATACAGTAACTCGCTGACAGGGGATTCGCGAGTGTTCAAAATCTTACCTCTCGTTCCAGACGGGGGATGAATCAGTTGTAGTCGACTCGGGCCACTGACTCCTGTGTCAGTGTACGAACCCAAGGTGCAGAGACAATATCGTAATTGTCCTCCTTCTCTGCAAACAGTTTTATATGTAAGGATACCCTTCCGTAGGGTATATAAAAATAAAAATAAAATAATATCCAATGTCCCAAAAAAAAAAAAAAAAAGTCCAAAAATTAAAAAGTTACAAAGAATAAAATTAAAATCCTATTTAAAATTTCTAAAAATAAAAAATAATAAAATCTAAAAAAAATAACTAAAATAACTTATAACAAAAAATCTTCTTCTTCACTCCTTTGGATTCCTTTTTTCTTTCCTTCTTTGGCGATGCTTTCCTCTTATAACACTTTTTCCTTTCCTTTTAACCCCGCTCGAAATCTGAAAAGAATCAAAAAAAAAAACAAACCAGTAAAAAAGAACAAAAATAAAAAAATAAAAAATAGATAAATCTAAAACCCTAAAAACAAGTCCGCGTCGGCGGCACCAAAAACTGATGTGTTTTGTAGTTGTAGTAAAAATAGTGGTAATAGGATTCGATTCTCGAACTTGTGAAGGATAACTTTAGACTTAAATTTTAAAACTAAAATATATAAAAAAATCACTGATATTTAAAACAAACACTGACAAAGTTGATATCAATATTAAAAGAACACTGAGGCTAAGATTCCACTATTTTTCCAAGTTCAAAGTGATTTTATCTAGTATTTATATTTATTCAATTTTTGCGTTTAATTTGATTCTAAGTTATTGCAACATGTAGATTTTCAAAATAACAAGTGTAAATCCAAAGTATAAAGCATTAAGAACCTATGGCTAAGCATGCTCTATCAAAAGAAATAACAATTGCTTAACAAAAATCATTCAAACAATTATAAATCAAGGCAAATAATCATAAAAATAATTGAAATAAAATAAATAAAATTGATTATACCACTTTTTATTGGAAAAATAGCTTCCTCTATCGCCTCAGCAATGGGGTTTAGCTCCTCATATTAATCATAATCTCAAAATACATGTTTATGGCTCAAAAGTTGATTAAAAGGGAGAAAGGTGTTAAAGCAGCGGATTCTGTAGTTGCTGAAGGTCTAAAACAGAAGTCGGAATTGTTGCCGAAGGGCTTCGGTGACTGCAGGAAGATGCGACCGTACCTCGTTGTCACTGAAAATAAGTCTGCCTCTGCAACTGACTCCGAGGGTCTTATGTTCTTCGTGTTCTTCTTCTTCGCAGCAGCAGAAACAAATTTCAACTCGTGATTTCAGCTCTCTGTTCTCTTCTAAACTTCTCCAAAGTGTTCGTCACCCTTCCTTAGCCTCTCTATAGCTTATATATACCTCACAGGTCGGTTAAAACTCGACAAAATCTTCCCAAAAATAATTTTTTTTCTTTTTCTCCAAGTTACGAAATTTCTTTTTTTTTTTCTTCTCTGTCGACATAATCTAGCTTTTTATACCTTTCCAAACTCTCTAAATTGATCATATAGAATCCCAAAGGATTATTTCTCCTTAACACTTGTGTACCTTCCCTAAATAACCAAAACAAACTACCCGAGAAACTTTTTTTTTTCCTGTTTTAGAGAGTACCGATTATCCATCCCAATTTAGTCGAATAAAAACATCATACCAGGCCTGTTTAGCTTAATCACGTTCAGCCCAATTGTTTCCTGCGATTAAATCTCCTTCAAAATCGCTCAAAAGCTAAATCTCAAATCTGCAGGCGTAGAACACAGTTTTCCCGCCTTTTTCATTTTCAAAACGAAGGGGATGACCTCCCCTTATCCAGACCAGGAGTGCGAATAGCAAGTGGTCACCCCTTAGTAATTTGGGTGCCCCTTAGTAATTTTCTCCCATAAGCGCAAAAACCACTTTTTGAGCCAAATTCGCCGCAAAAGCCCATTTTTCCAAAAACACCTACAAGGGATAAAATACCAAAATTAGTACAAAAATGGGTACTAACACTATACATAAAAGAGATGAAAATAGACACATAAATGCGTCTATCAACAGTACATTTCCAGGAGTTATGAAAACCGATTTTTTGTTTATTGCATATCTTTGAGAATATTCGGTTTTGGAAATTCCTTGGTGTCCAAACTTCCTTGTCTATAAATACTTAAGTTTGCATTCCTAGCAAACTAATCCTCGGAGCCAGCAAAACTACCTAAGTTGTGTTGTTACTGGTGGAGCCGCCTATTCGGAGAGGAAAGTAACCTAATTAGGCGAAATCTCTTACGGCCGCTCAGTTTAAAGATTTCTTTGGGATTGAGAAGCTCTATTAGTACCGTTGGTGGGAAACTAGATAATTGCAGTTTATTTTAGTTTTCGATTGATTTGATTGACTAACGGTGGTTGAACTTTGATTGCACCTAGTTTGTTTATGCTTGAGAATCTTCTCTTCTGATACAAGATTCACTCAAACTAGATCGAAGTTTCGACGGGGATCTTTAGACTGTTTGTAGATCTAAAGACGTCTTGTGATAATCCAATGTTAACAGACTCCGTTATGTGTGTGATTGATCACAAGAGATTCAAGTTGATTGTGTGTAGGTGCTGATTGAAAATTAAAGAAGATTTGAAGACAAGAAGACTTTTTGGGTTCATAATCTTTGGTGTGCACAATACTTATTTCGGCTGGAAAGGGATCCAACTATAATCGGTTTATCCTTGTGATAGATTAGATTGATTAGTTTAGTAGATCGGCATCAATACACTTCTTTGTGATTAATAGTATTGATTGCATAATCTAACAATTACTTCGGTAGTTGTTGAGAGATTGATCTAAGGACCCGACAAAGGAGTTTATTGGTTAAACGGAAGAGCCTTTGTCAAACTCATATCACTTTGTTTGAAAAGAGTTGTTACCGAACAGATTTGTTGTTCCTTTACTGTTTGGAATATGAACTTAAGGAATTCTTCCACGTGCGTGACTTACTGCAAGTTGGGGGCGCAAGGATACTAAGGAAACTCGGTGAACTATAGGTTTAGTTGCTTGGTCGCAACTATCCGAAGTTGGTTTAATTTTGTATAACGGCTTAATTCATAGAGTATTCAATTCTGGACTAGGTCCCGGGGTTTTTCTGCATTTGCAGTTTCCTCGTTAACAAAATCTTGTTGTGTCTTTTACTTTTCTATTTCCGCAATTATAATTGTTTTATTATAATTAGAAGTAAAATACACAAACGTTAATTTTACTTGATAGACAATCCCTAGAGTTTGGTTAAGTCTCAACCTATTATCAAGTAAACATACTTCGTTGTTGTATTGTCTCGATCTCGTATCCATAGACGATCACACGAAGTGTGAACCGATTAGTTGTATTATCTCGACTCAGTCCATACACAATCACTTTCGGAAAAGGACTTATAGGTCGAAAAGTTTTAGATTGAGGTATATTTGGGTACCCTCGTCTTTTCAACGTTCATGGGAAAGGAATCAGCCATCCAACTTCATCACCCATGAGGATCTGGAGAAACTCCTCCAAAATTGAGGCAAAGAAAACCCGATGGACATGCACCAGCATCAACCGCCTTATCCTCCTGATGTGCAAAGAGTTCCTCTCCTGAGGGGATACTCTTCTCCATAATATTCCCTTTATGATGGTACTGGTAACGCTCGTGAACACGTCTCTCGTTTTCTTGAGTCTTTAGGAGAACATGAATACAATCATGTCCTCCGCCTGAAAGAGTATTCAAAGTCACTTACTGGAAGAGCGTACACCTGGTACAACAACATCGCGCCAAACAGCATATCCAACTGGTGTGAGATGGTTACCGCTTTCTACAAGAAATATTTCTTCGTGTATGAAAAAATCACCTTTTCAGACTTAGGAAGAATGTTTCAACGAAACAATGAACATCCAAATGATTATGTCAAGAGATTCAGGATTCAAGCACTGGATTGTCATGATCCAAACGTTACTGAACAACAGTTGGTGGAGTCATGCATTAACGGTATGGTTCCCATCTATCGCGCTTTACTAGAGAACCTGCGCTTCCAGACATTCTCTAAACTTCATGAAGCTGCTAAGAGGTCGGCTACAACAGCACCGACACTGTTGGAAAGAACCAAACCAGCCAGGAGTGAAGATGCATGTGAGACTCGAGGAAACATGCGTCTCATTAACAAGCAATATAATATCAGGCCCTCTATAAGCGTAGTAGGTGAAGGATGAAAGAGGAAAGCTCCAGCAGAGGAACAACAACCCAAGCGTGCGTCACTAGCGCATCAGACAACTCCATCCCGGAAGGCCGTGGCTAAGGCCCCTGTACAACAACAAGAAACTGGAGATGCTGCTCCAAACTTCCCATTTCCAATGGAGGAAGTAATTGAACTCCTGGAAGCATGGATTCAAGATGACGCTATCAATCTACCTCCTCTCAGACGTCCATCAACCGAGGAAGAAATGGCAAATCCCAAATATTTTCGTTACCATAGGTTCATCAATCACCCAACCAGTGACTGCAACAAATTTAAACGCATCTTCAAGGAAAAGGTAGATGCATGAGAACTTCAATTAGGCACCGAAGGAGTACACAGAAACCCTCTTATCGTCAGGAGCTGCATGATCTCTGGGGACTCCGTCAACAAAACCGTACAGTCTATGATGGAGCATTTATGTGAGATTCTGTATTTCTCCAAGGCGCAGCGTCAAGATATATTTGCATCCCTCAATCGTGTTGTATCAGGCAAGCGGTTGTTTCCAGCCAGGGAAGCCGTTCCCAAACACCAACCTCTCCTGGAAGGAACGACTGATAGATGCAAATGGGGACTCCTAACCAATGCTCACTTGAAGGATGTCAAGTTTGACAGCACACTGATTGACGTGGCCTCTGATTTCAACATCGTCACCATCAAAACTCTGAGAGCTGCGAGGATTTCAAAACAAGAAGCTATTCACTATCCAACCATAATCAAAAACTCAGAAGGAGAGTCCAGACGCTTATGGATACATCAATCTCGAAATCAAAGTGGGAGATGCTCTAACGCACGCCAAATTTCATATTGTTAAAGAATGCCCAAATTATGATATGGTTCTGGGACGCTCATGGGTGTATAGCAACAAAGAAAAGCTGGGAGTATGTCCTTTGCCAGTGTCCATACCTGAAAGGATTTACAACAAGTAATCCAACCCTGAAGATTATTTGTATCCATATCAACAACTTTCCAATGTGACCCAATTTCCCGGAGAGAGCCTGACGACGTTTGTTCGCAGATTCCGAACACAAGTAGGTCTCATTGAACAACCCTTTTTGCAACTAGTCACTCCTCCCTTCGTCAAAGCCTGGGGACTCGAGTCGGTTATCAACCCAGCTGTCACTAGGAGATGTGATCTGGTCCTTTCAAATATTTTATCAAATGTTTAGAGGCTATCTCGACCAAAGATGATGAGTCTGAAAGCCAAGTTACTGAGCAACGCCTAAACCCATTCCAAGTTGGAGATATGGTTGTAAGGATTGTTGCTTAACCTCCACCCGATTCCGCAGAAGGAAAAGATGAGCCGCACCTAGATGAGCCATACCTAGTGGTGGAAGTTGTCTTAGGAGGTTACTACAGGCTCATCAATGCCGACAAACTAGAAGGCGTGATAATGCACTCACGATGGCTCAAGCCTTTCAATACCTAAAATGCCATGCTACCCTTTTCCTCCAGCGTTCTCTTTAGTATTTCCTTTGGCAATTTCCCTTTTCATGCAATATTTGTAATTCCTCCAAAATGATTGCACTGCTTGCACTCATAATTAGGGTTTCAATTTATCAGTTAATCGAAGTATCGTTTCCTTTTTAGAAATATCTTTGCTCTTGAATCATAAGGTAAAGTCTCGAGTAAACCCGAACCCTCATCATTACCCATTGATTCAAACCAGAAAAAATAAAACCATAAAAGAGACATCTCATATCTTTCAAAAAATACCGAGGAGGGGAATACATAAAGGAAAAGAAAGAGCAGGGTGACCAAAGGAAATCATCAAGCAGCCAGTATATGATTTTTAGGGCAAGCGTCTTTTGCACCCTGAAGTGCAGCTGATGTGAATTTTAATTGTAGTAAAAATAGTGGTGAAAGGTTCGTTGCTCGAACTTGTGAAGGATTCTTTTAGACTCAAAATAACTAAAATAAAATTGTATCAAATTATAAAAAAGACACCGAGACTTTGGATTCCACCATTGACCAATTATTTGATAAATTCTAATCAATGTTCATGCAATATTTTTCTTTAAGTTGACTCTAATATTTGCCTCTAATATGGTTCTTGAAGTAATAATTGTAAGCACGAAGCATGAAACATCAAAAATATTAAAACCAAGCATGTCCCATCAAAACACTTCACAACTACTCAATAAAAACCAATTTTTATTTTAAATTCTATGCAAAAAATCATGTAAAATAATTGCAATAAATAATAAAAATAGAATTATACCACTTTTCATGGAACAATGGCTTCCTCCGTCGCCTCGGCTAAGGGGTTTAGCTCCTCATATTAATCTCTTGCTCAAAATACATCGTTGGTGTTCAAAAGTTGATTAAAAGAGTGAAAAGTTCTAAACAGCGGGTTTTGTAACTAATATAAGTGTTACAGAACCTATTTCTACCGAGAAACTGTTGCGAAGTGAAGATAACTGTTGCAAAAATTGTTACAAAAGGTTTAAAATTTGAAAGTTACGGTCACAGAATCTGCGACTTTCTTTTTCTG
>JAJJMB010012878.1:0-13856 GCA_023531105.1 Papaver atlanticum
CACGGATTTACACCAAGAATAGCTACCAAAGGCGTATAAAAAGATTTTCTTAACAAACAAGAAAATACAAAGTCATTAACGACCATGCATTGTAGTTCACATAAGATGATTTTGAACATTTAAGAATCCCAGAGTAACGCGTACTACTGCCCATTCTTGAACTTTCTTCCTTGTGATTCACCAAAAACATTAGCTACAAATGAGATTAGAAGATAAGTACTTATTCAATAATTCAATTGCCCAAGTCTAAGATAAGTGGAACAAGTGCGTCAAAATGGAGCAAAATACTCAAAGACAAGAGACGGGACAAAGACCAATCTTAACTCATCCAAATTCAGGATTTATCATCACCATTTTGAAGATAATTCAAATAGGAAGAGAATGCAAAAAGAATGAGGTCATTCCGAGTTCGGCCGAAGAAGTTACGGCCAAAACAAGTTGTCAAATATTGACGTCTACAGGCCAGTTCGCAAACGGTGTTCGCAAATGGGGGTAACTGAATTTCGTGAATTGGAGTTGTTCGCAAACGGTGTTCGCGAACTGAAGTCCCTGGATTTAAATTTTAAATGATGGTATGCATACCTGGTATGTGTACCATGAAGGCCAAACATCCCGAACTACTATTTTCAAACCTTGAACACAAATCAAGTTAGGTCGACATGAACGATACACAAGGTACATGGATCATTACAAGTACTTTAAGCAAATGATAAAAACATAAATCTTTCTCAAGTTTATAGACATACCTTTTTAGAGGAATCCAATCGAATTCTACAGCCTTACCAAAGATTCAAAATCTTACCTCACACAATATGTGAGCCCCAATTCTCATGCTTCCCTGACCATATACATAACAGGGCATTCCTTGGTGAGGATGCACTTACAACACAATCAAGTTTTGTTGAGGTGAACAATGTCTTGCTCACCACAAGTGACTGAAACAGATTTTTCCGCAACTATGGAATTTTCACCCTCTATAGTTTTTGGCTTATTCTGTTTCTTTTTCCACCAGTTCTTGTGTTTCACTTTTGGATTATCATGAAACAGATCGCTTTTAGAACCTTTTATATTCAAATCATTGTTTCCAAAGAACCTTTTAACTTCCAACATCATGGATACTGCCTTCTTCATAGTCATGGAATTTTCTGGGAGATCATTACTTTTCACACTCAAAGCATCATTGACTTTCTTAGGTACCCACTTCTGAGTGCGTTTAGGAACAACCGAAACCTTCTTCCCGTTACTCTCTTCTAGAATTCTCGAAAGAGAATTAGATTGACTATTCTTTTGCGAGTTAGTCTTTCTCCAATTGGGAACATCTGATCTTGTCTTCATCTTTAGAAAGTTATCCTTTTGATAATCATTACGATTGTGAAAAGACTTCGTATGACGTTTATATGCAAATCTAGGTTTATCACAGTACTGATTCCTTTGCCTAAAGGTTGGACGTTCACAACCCGTAATGTCAAGGGTATTAGCCTTAACATATGATCTAGGTTTAATCACTTCTTTTGACACCCAAACAAGAATATCATGAAGTTTTTCATTCCTTATACGAAAATGACATCTCCTTTCTAGGTGACCTTTGTTTCCACAATAATGAAAAATATAAGGAATGTTCTTACCCGGAATCATGTGTGTTGGTTTTGGAGGATGATATACTTTGCTCTTTCGAACCTTAACTGCCGGTGAAGGTATTTCACTTTTGCTATCAGTAGAAACCTTTTGTTCAGAAGCATCACTAGCCTTGAATTTTTTTACCTCTTTGCTAATACTTGGAGCATATATTCCCTTATATCCCAATCCTCGTGTATCATGATGATTTTTACTTGCTCCTAACATTGTGGTTAATTTGTTTGAACTAGTATTGAACTTTTTTTGGTCATCTTCCAACATCTCGATTTTATCAAGAGCAGCAGTTAAATCAGCCTCAAGGCGTTTTTCTCTAGCGAGATAAGCGCTTTCTTTGTCAACAAAACTTGTTTGCTGGGAGTGAAAAGACGAGGGTACCAAAATATACCTCAATCTAAAACTTTTCCACTTATAAGTCCTTTCTCCGAAAGTGATTGTCTATGGACTGAGTCGAGACAATACAACTAATCGGTTCACACTTCGTGTGATCGTCTATGGATACGAGATCGAGACAATACGACAACAAGATTACTTGTGTGATTGACTATGGATACAAGATCGAGATAATACAACAACGAAGTATGTTTACGTGATAATATGTTCGGACTAAACCAAACACAATAGGATTGCTATCAAGTAAATAGGAATTAACGTTTGTGTATTTTACTTCTAATTATAATAAAACAATTATAATTGCGGAAATAGAAAAGTAAAAGACACGGCAAGATTTTGTTAACGAGGAAACCGCAAATGCAGAAAACCCCGGGACCTTGTCCAGAATTGAATACTCTCAGGATTAAGCCGTTATACAAAATTAAACCAACTCCGTATAGTTGAGACCAAGCAACTAAATCTATAGTTCACCTAGTTCCGTCTGTATCCCTGTGCCTCCAACTAGCAATAAGTCACGCACTTGGAACAATTCCTTTGGTTCGTATTCCAAACATTAAAGGAACAACAGATCTGTTCGGTAACAACTCTTTTCAACTAAGTGATATGAGTTTGACAAAAGGCTCTTCCGTTTATCCCAATAAACCCCTTTGTCGGGTCCTTAGATCTATCCAATAACAAATACCAAAGTAATTGTCAAGATTTTGAAATCAATACTTTTAATCACAAAGAATTGTATTGATGCCGATCTACTCAACTAATCAATCTAGATTATCACAAAGATAAACCGATTATAGTTGGATCCTTTTCCAACCGAAACAAGTATTGTGCACACCAAAGATTATGAACCCAAATAAGAAATCTTCTTCGTCTTCAAATCTTCTTAGATCTTCAATAAACACATGCACACAATCAACTTGAATATCTTATGATCAATCACACACAGAACGGAGTCTGTTAACAATGGATTATCACAAGACGTCTTTAGATCTACAAACAGTCTAAAGATCCCTGTCGAAACTTCGATCTAGTCTAAAGATCCCTTAATTAAAAGATTCTCAATTTATTTCGATCCGGAATTCTCCTTTAGCTATTAAGGAATATCTTTTAACAATAAAAGGTGAGAATTACTGCACGTGTTCAAAGCATGTCGACATCTTTACTTTGTAAGTCCTTTTTCATACTTACAATCTTGGAACCGATTTACCACACTTCCAAACAAGTTTAGAATTGGTTCATCTGACTTCCAAGAACTATGTGATTGATTATCCTATCAAATCACCAATCATGGGTTTAATGGTTCTACCAAAACAAGTTTCGGTTCTACATGCATGTGAGTACTGTGCATAGTCACGCTAGTTACCAAAACTTGTCTGACTAGGTACTAGGATCGTTTCCCCATATACTTATGGTAACTACTTGTATTCGGTTGCACATGTTCATAGGATCGGTTCCCCAATGTCTAAAAACTTGGTGCACATGTTCATAGGATCGGTTCCCCCAATATCTAAAAACGTGTTGCACCTCTTACATGGATCGATTCTCCACTTGTGATCGGTTGCACCTCTTACTAGGATCGGTTCCCCAATTGCTAGATTAAAGTTGCACCGATTACAACGTATCGATCATACCATCTTGAGTGATTACTAAAGATCGGTTTCACTAATAAAAGTCATACCAATACATAAGTCAGGCCTTGTGAATAGTTTTACCAAGATACATAAACAAGTTTATGAGCGGTTATACTAAACACACATATTGGTAATTCACAATAGATTTGCAATGAATAACCATACCAATAAGCCTAGCGATTTCCCTTTCGATTCATAAAACAAGTTTATGAATTGTACTTCCTTTAAACGAATGTAAAACATTGTTTCCTAGGATGAAATCTTCACTCATACCCATACATAATCACAATAGAATTCATACGATTATGTCGATGTCTTATATACGAAGTTCAGAAGATAAACGTTATACTTCTTATTGTATTCCTTAATACCATGTCTAACTAGAGTAAAATCATTCACAGCTTCGCAGTTATGTTTTCAATATGTACGAGTTGAAAGATACGTTAGGGAATGAAACAGTTCAAGTCAAATATTACTAACCTCAAGTGGAAGGATGATGTCGTCGTTGTAGCTCCTCACTTCTTCACATTCTTCAAGTCTTCACGTAATACTTGTAAGGTCTCATATCCTAATACTTTCAAGCTAACCTATACGAAGTTGACTCTTGCATATAATCAAGCGACTCTTTAAATGAGTTTTGATTCACTAAAATATGATAACCAAACTTGACATACCAACGCTTGGTGGGTTCAACCGAGCTATGCTATAACAGGGAGTTAATCCTTGCTTCAGTTGCTGCAATTTTTTCTTCCAACTTAAAGAAATCTCTATGACGATTATCACATTCAATTGATTTTTTACTCAGGTCATTCTCACGATCTTTGAGGATCGAATTGTTACTGGAATCCATATATAAAGACCTTGATAAATTCTTCTTAATTTCTTGTTATTGTGACAGAGATTATTCAGAAATGGTATGACATGAGAAGTTGTCATCTTATTCTTTTCCAACGAATCCAAAATCTTAACATACTCTGAGACTTCCTCATCAACATCTCTGTCAATATCTGAGTCACCTTCGTCAAAAATTTCATCCAGCTGCTCTTCTAGGCGTGTTTCCCAGTTATCAACAATTTCTACATCAAAAGAATGTTTAGATATTGACTTAGATGTGATAGTTCTCTCAGGTGAATCCAAGCTTTGAAAATCATCTGGTAATTTCTGAACTGGTACGTTAATAGAGATAAACTCGTCCATAAAAACCAGATTGCTTCAAACACAGACTTATGAGGTTTTAACGTGTTTGCTTGCTATGATGCCAATTGAAAAGGCGGGGGTATAAAAACCAAACCCAATAATTCGTTCGGCAATCTGTATGGACTAAACTCCAAAATAATTTTTAGAGCACCAACTTAAAAGTGAGACTAAATCAAGAAATATATCAAAGAGCTTTATCTTTTTCTCAATATAAATAAGCAAATCGAACAGATAGAAATCCGTGAGCCTGATTGATAAGAGAAATAACTTGGACGGTACCAAGGACCAATGCCCAAGTGTAAATCAAGTTATATCCAAGAAACAAGGTCGGATTTATCAACTGTGATTGATCTACGCACAACCTGTGATATTTTAATTATATAAACAAATATAATGTGGAAAATAAATAACACAAACACCATAAATTTTGTTAACGAGGAAACTGCAAATGGAGAAAAACTCCGGGACCTAGTCCAGCTTTGAACACCACATTGTATAAAGACGCTACAGACACTAGCCACTACAAGTAAACCTCGGACTGGAATGTAGTTGAGCCCTAACCAAGTCTCACACCGATTAAGGTACAATCGTGTTCTTTACGCCTCTAGAGCCACGCCGGATTCTGTGCACTTGATTCTCTTAGCTGATCTCTCACACAACTAAGAGTCACTATGACCCAAAGTCAAAGAGTTATAAACAAATTTGTCTCCCACATATATGTTCATCATTTATTCTTTTTGTTATGTCTTTTGATACAAAGATCAAGGTAAACAGGAACCAACTAATAATCCGGTCTTATACTCCTGAAGAGCATCCTAAAAATATTAGTCACCTCACAATAACCTAACTGATTAACAGAAGACTCTATTGCAGAATCACAAGAGTCTGAGACGAAAGAACTGTTGTGATTACTTTTTATATCTTACCTATCAGAGATAAATCTCGAGTAAATCTTAGACAAGATAAAACTCAATACGATAGGACAAGTAAAATCATAATACGCAACTACAGAGAAAATAGTTGGATCTGGCTTCACGAATCCCAAATGAAATCTTCAAGTCATTAACCATATAATGGTTTTGGAAAACCTAGGTTAAAGGAGAATCGACTCTAGTTTGCAACTAGGACACAAGAAAGTGTTGGGATTAGGTTTTCCAGATGCTAGAGTTTTCCCTTATATAGCCTTTCAAATCAGGGTTGTTTACAATCAAAGCTAAGATAGCTTAGTAACAAAGCATTCAATATTCACCGTTAGATGAACTCCTGATTTAAGATTCAAGCTAAGTCTGCTCAGAAATTAAGCAATCAATCTCCATCGTTAGATGGTCTTAGCTTGTTACACACAAATGAAATATACTTATATTTAGATATGGGTAACCGTACCTAAACGTGTATATTGGGTTGGCTTAATAACAGTTAACCGAAGTTAGCTATATGAGCACTTTTGTCTTTGCTGTATTCATCCAACACTTCTATATCAAATATGATGATCAATCAATCATGATAGATAATCAAATGAATTTAATTGTATTTCAAATAGAGTTGTTCAATTTGTTCACTATCTCATAGAAATGTTCATGAACAAATCGAAACAAAATCGGATTGATTCGTAATCGTACAAAGTACTTATACAGGAATCAATTCACGAACATTAAGCCACGGTTTGCAAAGTTAATTTGCATTCCTTAAATCATAAATGTTTTAGTTCATGAGTATGAGAATCATACATAACCGATTTTAGAACTTAACCACTGTGTTCGCAAACTGGGTACGTGAACAGCAGCTCCGGACCTTGGCCTAGTCAAGCAGTTCGCAAACAACTATTCCGGACCCAACTCAGGTAAACCCGTTCGCATATTAGGTATACAAACAAGAGTTTCGAACCTTCTCTGGTAAATCCGTTCGCATACTAGGTACGCAAACAAGAGTTCCGGACCTGAATCATCACAATACAGTTCGCATAATGAATATGCATATTATGTTTTATTAATACATGGGCAATCGTTCTAAACTCTCATTCCAATCATTGAAACATCCTTAGAAGACGACAACAGTAATCTCACACATACCATTAACTTCAAGTAATTTTCAAGTGATCGAATGATCAATACGAAACTTCCCAAGCTAACATCAAATGACTGTCTCACACAAATCATATAAAATCTTCAAGGTAATTTTCACATGATCATGTTTTGACTTGATATTAGTTTCCAACAAATAAATTATTTCCAACTAAACTCGTCAAGAATATGATGAACATAGCTAAAGCAAAAAGCTTCCAACACATATTTTTAGAAATATATAAGCGAGATAAACTTGGCTCGAAATATCAAATGTGTATAATGTAAAAGTCTATATAGTTATACGACTTAGTCCCATTAGAAGATAGAATACAATAGACTTTTGAGTGATAGATAAGTTTTAGTCTCCACATACCTTTTGTTGATGAAGTTCCTCCAAGCTCCTCAGTAAATCTTCTTGTTCAATTGGTGAACGCCGTGAAGTCTAAAGATCAACTACACACTCTATCCTAATCTGAGACATAGCTATAAGTATACTAGAAATCAAGTATATAGTTTTGATCGACTAAACTTGACAAAAAAGCTTGAGATAGCAACACTTGTGAGTTCGACCGAGCAGTGCTCTAACAAGTTTGATTACTTTTTTTTCTTTTGTTAATAACATTATGGGCATCACCAAAAATACTGATGCTTCTTAGATGCTTCTTTTTGTCCTATTGTACGGCTTCCAGTTGTGTCATACTATCAACTTTTTCTACACCTCTTTTTATCCCAGATGTTAGCTTGCATCCTTCATATCTTCCTGTAATGTTTGTCTAACATTTCCAACGCCAGATATATTAGTATTCTTCTCAAAGCATGCATCACAATATATCAAAGTTATGAATTGTTGGTTGTTGTAATCCATGTTGGATAAAATCATGATGACTACTTGCACCAGAAATCATAACATCTAAATCATTGATTATTTTTATTGCAATAACCCAAGTGGGGAATCATTAACTATTGCAAGTACAGCGGTAGATAAGTGATTTAGACTTTTATCTTGAACAACTTTGAATCATCTATCCATCCAAATACGCCAAGCATTAGTAAGAATAACACATATCTAATCATTAAGGATATTACTAGTGAGCATTTTATTATCCAATCCTTGATACTAATTTTTGTATTCATATTGCATTATATGATAACCTTATGGTAGAGCAGACCATACAACAAATGTAAAAGGAAGGTCCAAAATTATGTGTTTAGTAGTTTCCTATTGATTGTTGACATACATGCTACATAATGCATTTTGATTTGAATGGAAAATAACAAATTTAGGTTTAGGGAGAATGTTTTCAATACACTTCATTTAAAAAGTTGGACTTTAGAAAACAAGATTTTGTATAGCCTTGTTGATTGAATTAGTATTTTAGCTTTGAGAATAATTGTTGGTTGGGAAGTCATAAATCTATAACAGGACTTGAAAGAAATGAGCCATTTTTGGCATGAGGACAAATTCATATTCCTCATCAAACACATGGATCCTAGTATTCAGAACTTTGGTGGCATTTTCTAAGGTACAAAAGGATTCAAGAATATCTTTGTTCCATTGCCTAATATCTTGATCTATGAAGGTATTGAATGTATAATTAGGATTTGGTTGGTGAATCAAGAGAGGATGAGATGCATTATAGATCCAGTTATCCTTAAATGCACATACAATTTATCTTTTTCTAACTTCCTATACACAAGTTTCCTCGAGAATATCTAGACCATTACAAATATATCTTCATACAAATACGATGATCCATAAATCATTAGGATCCTCTTAATTCAGATACGACAAGATTGATCTTGGATATTGATTTTTTAGATCGTCCAAGGACTCTTCAACACAATCAGGTTCACGGACCTTTGGTATAAACATATTTATTATGGAAAAGATAAGAGAAAACTCTATATAATTTTTTTCCCAAAGGTCTTTGCTTTGACCTGCTTGTGACTGTATTAGGTTTTATCCATACATGTTATCGAATGAAAAAGTTGGTGGTGTACTTGGTACCCTCTTCTTTTCAAGGATAAAATTTAAAAATTACCCTTACTGGTACCACCACTGTAGTTGAATAAGATGATAATGATAGGAAATTTCTAATCTCAACACGGATCTATTGTGATGCAAGATATGTAAACTACTGTTTTCAAAGTCACAATACTTGTAACAGGACACCTCTTTTGATATAAATCATAGCTACTCAAGAGATAGGTTGTAAACACAACTGAGAGGAATAGATACAATATAAAACTGTTGCCTAATACTACACCTGGTACTACTACCGAAATTCAATCGATTATAGGCAAGAAATAGTTAGTGATTAATAGCTTCTAGATCAAAGATCCAAAAGGTTTTATGAAAAAACGCTAAGGAAATACTAAAAAACGTTTCAACAAGTAAATAACCACCCAAAAAAAAGGCAAAGAAAAAACAACATGCTTAGTAGATTAATCAAATCAATTAAATCTGAACCATGGGATGACTAGTAACTATGGCATCATTTTTTGTATACTCGATGTTGGTTGGTTTCAATAAAGAATAACTAACAAATCTGCTAGTTTGCGGAGTGCGACAAAGATTTTTAAATAAATTTTATCACAAGGATACCACTAGTGTTGATTGTGGATTTTTGACGAAGGTTAAAATTGTAAATTTATAGTCTTGCATATTTCTGACCTAACTTCAGACGAATATATGAAATTCACATTTTGTAGCTTCTCATTCATTATGCTGATTTCCTTGGATCTTCAACATTCCTTGAATTCTTCGCTACTCCAAGTACTCTAACGATTCTGAACGTGTTCAACTCAGCATCATTTTTGTTGAAGATCCGTAGCCATAACAATAAGAAAATAGATGTTCTCAATCATTGTTATGCAGTGTCATAATATTGTTATATCGAATCAAAGTCCAATTGCATCACAACTTTGAAATAATACTATTGTGATATGTATCACTCCCCCTTAGTCAATATATCCATCTTGCCATGAAAAACCACTCCCCCTTACATAATGATCCGTAAACCATATGTATGTAGTGTGTGAAAAAACGGGGGTCTAACAACCTAACCCAATATTTCGCTTAGCAATCTGTATGGACTAATTCCAATATACTTTCAAGAAAATCAAATAGACAGTTAGACTCAATCTAGAGAAAAGTATATCAAAGATTTTTATATCTCTTTCTCTCAATTCAATCCGCAATCAGCAAATAGGAATTTGCTAGCCCGATTAAATATAAGAGAAAATAACTTGAACGGTACCAAAGACCAAAGTTCAAGGATCAATCAATTTTAATCAACAACCAACGGTTGGATTTCCCAATTGATCGATTCAAACGCACAACCTGTGATATTTCAATTATATAACCAAATATAATGCGGAAAATAAATAACATAGACACCAGAAGTTTTGTTAACGAGGAAACCGCAAATGCATAAAAACCCCGGGACCTAGTCCAGATTTGAACACACAATGTATTAAGCCGCTACAAACACTAGCCTACTACAAAGCTAACTTCGGTCTGGACTGTTGTTGAACCCTAATCAATCTCACACTGATTCAAGGTACAGTTGCGTTCCCTACGTCTCTGATCCCAGCAGGATACTACGCACTTGATTCCCTTAGCTGATCTCACCCACAACCAAGAGTTGCTACGACCCAAAATCGAAGACTTGATAAACAAATCTGTCTCACACAGAAAAGTCTATTGAATAGATAAATCTGTCTCCCACAGATATACCTACGAGTTTTTGTTCCGTCTTTTGATAAATCAAGGTGAACAAGAACCAATCGATAACCCGGACTTATATTCCGGAAGAACATCCTAGAATTATCAATCACCTCACAATAATCTTAATCGATTAACAAAAGAAGATATTGTGGAATCACAAACGATGAGACGAAGGTGTTTGTGACTACTTTTCTATCTTGCCTATCGGAGAAATAAATCTCAAGTCAATCTTACGATTGTACTAAATCACGATAGAAACAGCAAGATCAGATCACGCAACTACAGAGAAAATAGTTGGGTCTGGCTTCACAATCCATATGAAGTCTTTAAGTCGTTAACCTACATGGTTTCGTGAAAAACCTAAGGTTATAGGAGAATTGACTCTATCTTATACAACTAGTATCACACAGGAGGTGTGGGGATTTTTTTTTCCAGTTGCTAGAGTTCTCCTTTATATAGTCTTCAAATCAGGGTTTGCAATCTAAGTTACCTTGGTAACAAAGCATTCAATATTCACCGTTAGATGAAAACCTGATTAGATTCAAGCTAATATCTTTCAACCGTTAGATCGAACTTATCTTGTTATACACAAATGAAATGTAGCTTCATTTAGGTTTGAGTAACCGTACCTTAACGTGCACACTTAGTTGGTTCAACAATAGTTAACCAATGGTTAGCCATATGAGCACTTTCATATCAACCTTATTTGTCTTTACCATAACTAGTTCAAATGACTCAAATGAATTAGTTAGAGAGTTGTTCAATTGATTAGATCTCATAGAAGTATACAAGACACAATTGAAGCAAGATTCACTCGAATCAATTCATGAACATTATAGCCACGGTTTGCAAAGATTGCATTCCTTATTATATAAATGTTTTAGTTCATGAACAAACTGATTTTAGAAAGCAACCTACTTAAGTATGCAAATGGGTACGCGTTCTTAAGTAACCGGATTGAGTTTGTTTTTCACTTCCAAACTCCAACAGAAATTCACGGACGTGAACCTTCCGCCAGTATGAGTACGGGTACGCGTACTTACCCGAATTTCCAACAACCGCCAGTACACGTACGGGTACGAATATTTTGGGTTCCCGGTTTTGGACTTTTACACAAATGTGAGAACACACTATGTTTATATACAAACATGGTTACTCATTCTAAACTCTCATTTCAATCATTGAAACTTTCTTAGAGGATGTTAAAATAGTTGTTATTCACAAACTATTTTCATCAAAGCGATTTTCAAGTTATTGAAATAATCAACATGACTTTCGTCACGAGTAAAGATGAACTTGGCTAAAGCGAAAGCTTACCAACACATATTTCGAGAAATAGATAAGCCAGATAAACTCAGCTCGAAATAGCAAATGTGTATAATTGAAGTCTATATAGCAATACGACTTTTGTCTCAAATAAGAGATATAATAGATAGACTTTTGAGTGATAGATAAGTTCAAGTATCCTCATACCTTTTGTTGATGAAGTTCCACAAGTTCCCTTGAGTAATTCTTCGTCTTCATTCGATGAACGTCATGGAGTCTAAGGCTCAACTACACTTACTATCCTAATCCGAGACTTAGCTATAAGTAGACTAGAAATCAAGACTTATAGTTTTGGCAACTAAACTTGACAAACAAGCTTGAGATAGCAACGCTTGCGAGTTCGACCGAGCAATGCTCTAATAGTGTGAACTACCAAATAATTCTCCCCCTTTTTGTCAATATAAATTGGCAAAGGTACGAAAACTACGGAATCATAATGAAATTCTTAAAGAGATAATTCATGACTAAAAGAGAACATATCAACTTTGTTTCGATGATTTCACATAGTCGAAACTTAGTGTATTCATCAAGGAGCTTATAACGATACAAGATAACTCCTACAATATTCCACAGCCGCACTCCCCACTAAGATATGGCAATTAAGCACAAGTTCATTTAAGAACTCTCCCCCATTTGATGTCATTCCCAAGAGAACAACATGAGCGACCTTTCTTTTACTAAAAAAGAAGGATTTCTTTGGACGCGGTTTGTTAATGTCCAAAATATCATCGATTAAACTAATCACAAGAGAACCTTTATGATTAATTTAACCGGAAATTACTCAACATAAGAAAACTTATGGAGTCATATAGTACTTTTACATAAAAATGGATCAGGGAAATATCAATGTTGCGGGATTTCCAAAATATCATTTTATCTTTTATCAATATTTGCATAAATACATAATTGACTTAACTTTTGAGTATTTATGAGATACTAGCACAGTTCACGAACGTAAAGGCATACATCTCATATGCAATTGCAATATATGAAATCAAAAAGATTAAATACTGCAAACATCATCTTCCAAATAACTTAGAATTTAAATAAAAAAATTAAAAACATTGCAAGATGAAAAACGGTTAAATAGCTATGCAGGGACGGTACTGGGGGGTGTACCCAGACTGCAGACTCAATTGTCCCATGTAATTTTGAGTTTTTGTAAAAAATAGCCCAGGTGTTAATTCTACAAGTATTAATTTAGCCCAACTACAATTTTGAAACATTTTGATGTTTCTGTTCATAGAATCTTATGTTGTGATACTATATAGTTAGATGATCTTATTCGTTCAAAGACTAAGGAGTAGAATTCAAAGGTTGTGATACTATATAGTTAGATGATCTTAGTCGTTCAAAGACTAAGGAGTAAAATAAGTTTTTTTTCCATTAAAAAATGAAGTTATAAAGTTGTTTTCATTTTAACGGTAAAAATACATATAATTTTTCTTTCTTTATCAAATTTGATTACCTGTTAACTATATCTTAATATGATTGTATATTTTTAATTTTGTTGTATAATAAAGATCGAAAGCTACGAAAGATCTTACAATCTAAATTTGTAATAACAACTATTATCATTTTTATATTTTTTACCTCCATTTCTTACTGTGTCTCCCATTTTATTTTATTTTGAATTGGTAAAGAATATTGTAATGACGAGTTCCGAATACAGGTCACTCATCACCTAGTGACTTTATGATTGTACTACAGTGACACGCTACTGTGTCTTTCTATTTCTCCTACGATGAGAGCGATGTACCCCAAATTATTGAGTTTTCATAAAATAGGAAACGCGTTGCTTCTTGCTAACTTCATGTATGTTTTTGCCGTATTTGTCAATATTACAGTTGAGTCGAGAAATTATTGAGTATTTGTACAAAATAAAAT
>JAJJMB010012879.1:0-13868 GCA_023531105.1 Papaver atlanticum
AAAACTCTCTATCATGTGCATTTGTTCTTGTCGAAGATTTAGCAAGTTTGCTAAAACATTACGTTGAATCAAATATAATAAGAAGTATGCTAGCTATTATAACTTCTTGAGAACTTCTAGCTGGAAGAACACCAACAAATATGTAATCGACATTTGGAGCTTAAGTCATACTCATGAACAAGAATTCCATCTATCCTTTACAGTTATTAGACTTTCTCTTGCAGAACCACCCAAAAGATATTTCAAAAGAGCTCTTCATTGGTTTGCAGAACTCTGTTTAAGATTAGAACCCTTCAAATAAATATAGTTTCTTTTGATATGGATGACTTTTTTTTTTTTTTTTTTTTTGTGATCGATGTGTGACTGTTGGTTGGGTGTCTTCGCATGCTCTCTAGTTATTCTCAACGATAGTTTATACGGATGAGCAACCAAGGATTGAGGAGTGACTGAATTTTGATTATATGTATGACATTAACTATTGGAAGTTGGAAGTACTTGATGTTAAAGCATGTCATCTCTTGTTCTCCAAATATTTCCCGTCGACGCATCATATCTGGATAGCCTGTGTTTTATCTGCACTAGTGTAAATATGACTAGAACACAACCATAACTCCTTGCTATTGCATAATAGAAGTAGAACAGCTTATTTCCATGGATGCATCATATCTGGATAGCTTGTTTTATCTGTACTTAGTGTGCATATGACTAGAACATGATGATCCATAAATCCTTGCTCATTATTGCATAATAGAAGTATAACAACTTATTTCCTGGGGTCATTCTTGTGAGTCTCATCAAGGATTGGTTGACCAAAAGTTAAACATGGATTTAAATCTAGGTTCAGATCTAAAGTTATAGGTTTCTTTCTGAGCAGTCAATTGCAGCATTTTCCACATTTACTTTGTGTAGATATGTCTAGAACGTCATGGATTCATAACACAGAGAAGTCGAACTGTTCATTTCCTGGGGTTAATCTTTCAAGGCTCGTCAACTATTGGTTGACTAAAAGTTAGACATTGTTTTGTATCTAGGTTGGAACCTAAATCTGTCTCATTATGTGCAGCCGTAGGCAGCATATGGCAAGATTATTCAGGAGACCGAGTAAAACCTTTTTACCGGTCTAAAATAGGGAGAAAAGGTGAATCTTCTAATTGGGAAAGCTAGGTGAAACAAGTTTGATAGTCTGGGTCTGGCAATAGAATTTTTTTTTTCCCGCTTTCATCTTTAAATCTAGAGAATATGTAAAGATAGATAACAGAATATGGATGCCTTATTTTCCTTTTATCAACTTTTTTTCTTAAGAGTTTAAACATCTTTACGAAGGCGGTAATGGCGTGGGCATATATAGCATCAAATCAAAGATACTTCATTTAAATCAACTTGGCAGTGATCATTGCCCCATATTTCTTGTGACAGATTACTCTCAACCAGCCATTAAATTTTTTCCTTTCTTGGTTACAAGACAGAACTTGTGCTGCAGAGATAGCTAAAGCTTGGGAAAAGATAGTTAATGGCTCATCAGGTTTTAAGCTTGTCAAAAGATTACAGTTCACAAGAATAGCTTTATCTAAATGGAACAAGGAACACTTTGGAGACATTAACCAAAATGTAGATAACTTGCAAAGGGAGATCTCTACAATCCAAGCACTTTCTGACTCAGCAGATAATACTTCTAGAGCTATTGAAGTTACTAAAGAACTACACAAGTGGCACAATATACAACATGATTTTAATAAACAGAAGTCTAAAGATAACTTCATCAAAGACTTGGACTACAACACCAAATATTTTCATACTCTTCATAAAAGGAAAAGAGCAAGAAACAACATTGACTCATTGAAAGATTCATAAGGAAACTGGGTTCATTCTAGAGATGATATGGATGATTTGCTAACTAATCACTTCAAAAACCTTAGTACGACTTCTTCACCGATCATTGAAGAAAGATACTATAATCATATTTCTACTTTGGTCTCTGAAGAAGATAACATTAGACTTCTTGCTCCTCCTTCTGATGAGGAAATTCTCAAAACTTTCAAGAGTATGGAAAACTGGTCAGCCCCTGGGCCAGAAGGTTTTCAAGCAGGTTTTTATAAATCTCAGTGGTCTACTGTTGGAAGTGACGTCTGTGATATGGTTAAGCAATTTTTCTCCTCTAAGCACATGCTTTAACAATTGAACAAGACTTATATTTCTTTGATCCCTAAAAAGAACAAGCCTTGCAATCCAGCTGAATTTAGACCTATAAGTCTTTGCAATACTTCTTACAAAATTATTTCAAAGATTTTGGTCAGTAGGATGAATCCCATCTTGGAGAAAATTATTTCACCATATCAAGCTGCATATGTTTCTGGCAAATTAATTAATGACAACACTATAATTGCTCATGAGATCATTCACTCCATGAAGAGAAAGGAAGGACAAGGTGGCTGGCTAATACAACAATGTATCAGCACCACCACTTTATCTGTACTTCTAAATGGTTCTCCATGCAAAGACTTCAATCCTTCTAGAGGGATAAGACAAGGAGATCCTCTATCTCCTTTCCTATTCATCTTAGCAATGGAGTGGTTTTCTAGAATTATGGTTGAAGCTCATCAAACCAAATGCATCCAAGGTATCTCTATGGCTATAGGAGCACCACCCATTAATCATTTGCTATTTGCAGATGATTGTCTCATTTTTACTCATGCTAATTTAACCAGTGTGAATAATCTCTTGCATGTTCTGCAAGATTTTAGTTCACAATCTGGTCAAGTCATCAATTTTGACAAATCTTCTATTAACTACAGTAACAATATGGATCATGGGGTTTGTGACACTCTAAGCAACATTCTAGGTGTCAAACCTATGAATAAGAATGAGAAGTACCTTGGTTCCCCTTTAATCATAGGAAGATCAAAAGTAAAATCTTTTGAAGATATTCAAGTGACCTTTGAGAGGAGACTGGGAAACTGGCAAGGCACCACAATGCATCAAACTGGTAGAACTACAATGGTCAAAGCTGTCCTTAACTCAATTCCCATGTATCAAATGAGTACATTTAATATGCCAAAGAAACTGCTCAGGAAGTTAGACACTATTCAAAGGAAGATCTGGTGGGGGTTTAAAACAAATAGAGGTATTAATCTGATTGCTTGGAAAAACATGTGCTTATCTAAGGATCTAGGTGGCCTGGCCTTCAGGTATTTAGAAATGTTGAATCATGCACTTCTTCTTACTAAGTTAGCATGGAGAATCTGTCACAAATCTGACCACCTGTTGGGTCAAATTCTTAAGGCTAAATATTACAAGCTTGAAGATTTTCTTCCCTTACATGCTGAGAAGATTAACTCTTCTTGGGGTTTGGAAGGCTATTGAATTGGGTCTCCCAATAGTTATATATCACTACTTTATGGAAGTTAATAATGAGAATTCTACTAGAATTTGGACTGATAAATGGATCTTAGGTTTTAGTCATACAGTAGAGACACTGCATCCATCCCATCTTCAGTATGTATTTGTAAGTGAGATGACCATAACATGTACTAATGAATGGAACATACAGCTGCTCAGTATTCTATTCACTCCAGATAATGTAGAAAGAATTACTAGAATGCAACTATCTATGTCAGAGGAAGATATCTTAAGATGGACTCCTTATAAAGATGGTGTGTTCACATTGAAATCTGTTTATAATATAAACTTGTAGAGAGGAGGGTTCAACATTAAGTGGTTGTCAGTACAGTTCCTAAGGTGGTGTGGAAGGCACTCTGGAAGATAAATCTTCCTCATAGAGTAAATCTTTTTATCTGGAAGTGCCTCAAAGATGTAGTTCCCACTAGGCAAAGGCTATCTCAGTTTAATCAGTTGGATGAATATCACTGCAATATTTGCGACTTTAAGGAAGAATCCCTTTTCCACTTGATGCTTAACTGCAATCATGCTAAGGCTGTATGGAGGCTGCTAAACATCCACATTGATCAAGTAACAACCAACTTCCAAAGTATTATACATTGGATTATTTCGTGGTTTGTAGATATCAGAAATACGGGGCCAGAGGAAATTCATCACTGGAGATCTGTGCTCATGGTTGGCTGCTGGATAATATGGAAGGAGAGATGTGAATGCATCTTTCAAGATAAACCTCTGAATCCCAAAAATATTGTCTCTAGAATTAATTATTTCATGTTGCAGTTTAGCTCATTACCTTATGACATGCACAATCCAGAAGATAATCCTAGAACAAACCCTGATATTCATAGTCATAATACTGAAGATAGTGATGTATTTAAATTTTGTTGTCGATGCTTTATTTGATTATATTACTAACGACTGTGGCACCGGAATGGTGCTTTGTACTAATGCAGGTTCAATCTCAGGCTTCAAAGGATCTTATGCAACTGGAATAAGGGACCCAAAAGCAGGGGAGTGCATGGCCATCATGGAAGTATTGAGATGGATTAAAGCTAAGGAGATTCAAAAGATACACATCATAGCAGATGCAGAAACTGTTGTGAAATCAATCACAACGAAAGATTTATTTGTTCGCTGGGAAAGTAGGAAAATTATTAGAGACATAAAAACCATTTTATCTTCTTTTGATTATTGGACTATTACTCATGTCAAAAGGGATGGCAACCATTTAGCTGATGCCATCTCTAAGAGAGTAAGAAGTGATAAACATTCAGTTGAAAGAATTTAAGTCTTCTTCAGTTTGTATTGGCTCTTTTCTAGAGAGGCATATTGAGCCTTCTCCTATTTAATAAAATGCTTTAGTTATCAAATATATATATATAATAAAATCTACAGTCAAGTTCCAATGGGAACATTCTAGTCAACAAAGTTTTCACGAACAAAATTCGGTTCATCTCCTAGAAGAAAAGAAATAAACAACGTCGAACGGTTGGCAATCTTAAAAAGTATTTCAGTGTTCCTAAAACTATGGATGCTCAGTTTTGACCCCACAAAGTGATACAAGGAATACCATATTTATATTCTTATGCGCTTGCTACTTGCTGTTTAGAATCACAAGGAGAGGAGTTGGCAAGAAAATATCAAACCCCCAATTTTGATCAAGTTACAATGAGCAGAAAGTAACCTGAAATAGAAGTAACAAAACAAGAAAAGCAAATAACGACTAATTGCTAGAATAAAAATGGGCAGAAAGTAACCTGAAATAGAAGTAACAAAAAAAGAAGAAGCAAATAACGATTAATTGCTAGAATAAAAGATGAACAAGAACAAGATTTTTCTTAGTTTCCCAGAAGATATCGTCATCGCTCCACTGTACGCAGATATAAAATAACTTGCACCGACGAACTGAACAACGCCCAAAGCATTTTCCGGATTCTCAAGAGCATTCATGCGGTTTAACATACAAAGAATAGACTAAAATATTCACATTACTAGATGACCGCCGCCATGGTGGGGGGCTGACTAGAAAGTGTGTAAAATATTTTTCAGCCAAATTCATGTTTGGAGCGAATTTTTCTGTTACTTATGTGTAAATGACAGTTACGTCCGACATTAATTAGAAACTTTAGTTCTTCTCGCGATTAACCCCGTCTTCAGTGTGAAAATTTTAATTTCAGAGTTTTTCGACTATATCAAATTTCTAGAAATTTCTTGCAGTATATTAAAAATATAACAGTTGATAGGTCTCCAATAAAACAAATTTGAAGAAAAACGAGCTAGATTGATTAAATTTGAAAAAAAAGAAGGTTAAATGCAGTTTCTGGGACATTTTTTGTGACGAACAAAAACACATTAATTCATCGCATTTAGTCTAATAAGGGGGAGAAGAAAATCGTGTAACAACAAAGAAGGAAAATGAAGATTCTTTTTTGGGGTAAATTTTTTATAAAAAAGGGAACATTGTTTTGAAATCCAACCGTCACTTCCATACTTCACCAAAGTAAAACCTAATTGATGTGAGGGAAAACAAATTTTCATTAATTGACAAAAAGAAGATTACACTTCTTTATATTACACGAAATAAAACAATAAGCAGTTAACGGTAACCAAAGAAGACGTTACCATCTAAAGTTAATAATCTGTCATAGGTAATAGAAATGTAAAAATATAAAAGACAGTTAAAGTCCTATTACAGCAATGGCTTCACTGCCCTCCCTCAAGCAAATGGGGCTTTAGCACTTGAAGCTTGTTCTTCGAAAATTCAAATCTGAGAGTAGATAAGCTTTTGGTGAAATCATCAACAACCTGAGCATTAGTAGAAATGTATTGAACCTACAAGGTCTAATTATGATTCGGCTCCCTAACACAATGAAATTTTATTGCCAAATGTTTCATTCTGCTGCGAAACACATGGTTGGAAGCTAAGGCATTAAAACTTTTATTGTCACATAGAATAAGAGAGGGATCAGAGACAAAGATATGTAAGTACCTAAGTAGTTGACACAAGCAAAAAATCTCAGCTGCAGTAGAAGCCAATGATCTGTACTCTTCTTTAGTATTTGATCTAGCTATAGTAGATTGCTTTTTAGAAGACTAAGAAACTAGATTATCCCCCAAAAAAGACATAATAACTACTAGTAGATCTTCTACTATCAGTATCTCCAGCCCAATCAACATCCGTGTATCCCTGAAGAGCTTGAAGACCTTTACTGAAGAAAATATCATGACCAAGAGTACATTTGATATACCTGAGAACTCTTTTAGCAGGCTGAAGATGAGAAATCATAGGAAAATGTATGAATTGACAGACTTGGTTAATTGCAAAGCAAATTTCAGGTTTGGTCCAAGTCAAATGTTGTAAAGCCTCTATTATAGATCTATATTCAGTAGGATTTGAGAGTAATTCCCCTTCATCCATGGCGATTGAAAAAATGAGGGTACCCAAATACACCACTATCTTTTATTTATCAACCTATAAGTCCTCTTTCCAAGTGTGATCGTCTATGGACAAAGTCGAGACAATACAACAACTTCGGTATTCACACTTTGTGTGATCGTCTATGGATACAAGATCGAGACAATACGAAAACAATATAACTTGTGTGATTGACTATGGATACAAGATTGAGACGATACGACAATCAAAGTGTGATACTTGATAATAGGTTCGGTAATAACCGAACTCTATAAGATCACTATCAAGTATAATGGAGTTAACGTAAAAGTGTATTTACTTTAAATTATATAAAAAAATATAATTGTGGAAAAGTAAAGTAAATCACACAGCAAGATTTTGTTAACGAGGAAACCGCAAATGCAGAAAAACCCCGGGACCTAGTCCAGTTTTGAATACTCTCAGAATTAAGCCGCTATACAAAATCTAAACCAACTTCGTATAGTTGAGACCAAGCAGACTACCCCTAGCTACTTAGTTCCCTCAGTATCCCTACGCCTTCGACTTCTAGAGTCACGCACGTGAATAACAAGTCCTTTGGATCGTATTCCAAACAACAAAGGAAGAATCTGTTTGGTAACCACTCTAATCAATCTTGCTACAAGATATAGATGAGTCGTTGACAAAGGCTCTTCCGTTTAATCTAATAAACTCCTTTGTTTGGTTAGATCAATCTAACTTTAACTACCAAAATAGTCAAGTATTGAGTCGTACTCAATCAAAATAAATCTCAAAGAGATATATTGTGAATGACGATCTCACGCAACTAATCAATCAAATAAATCCGATTCTAGTTGGATCCCAGCCGATCAAGGTTTGTGCACTAAATCCACAAGATACGAAAACTAATAAGAATTCTTCTTCGTTTTCAAATCTTCTTTTATCTTCAAAACATGCACAACACCACTTGAATCTCTTGTGATTAATCACGCACAGAACGGAGTCTGTAAACAATGGATTATCACAAGATGTCTTTAGATCTAACAACAGATCTAAAGATCCCGTTGATACTTTGATCTAGTCTGAGTGAATCTTATATCAGAAGAGAAGATTCTCAAGAATAAACAAACTAGGTGCTATCAAAGTTTCAACAACTGTTGGTCAATCAAATCAAATCGAAAACTAATAACACTGTAATTATCTAGTTTCCCACCAACGGTACTCGTAGAGCTTCTTGATCCCACAAAAGTCTTTAAACGAGCGGTCGTAAGAGATTTCACCTAATTAGAATACTTTCCTCTCCGAATAGAAGGCTCCACCAGAAACAACAAGAAATGAAGTTTGCCTTGCTCTTAGGATAGTTTGCTAGAAATGCAAACATAGGTATTTATATACCAAGGATGTTTGGACACCAAGGAATTTCCAAAACCGAAAATATTCTCAAGATATGCAATGAATGACAAAATCGGTTTTCATAATCCAATAAATATTGGTCCAATATTTCCGAAATCTCTCAATAGAGAATATCCAATTAGTAAATGCACATTACTAATTTTTATTCTCTAGAGCTATGCATTAATTGTTGGTAATTAAAGCATATAAAATCAAAAACCTTAATTAAAAGATTCTTGATTTATTTCAGCACAAGACCACCTTGAGTACCAAGGAATATCTTTGAACAATAAATGATAAAAGTTACTGCTCGTGTTCAAAGTATGTTGACATCTTATCACCGCAAATCCTTATTCCATATTTACATGGATTTGCTTTCTTGGAATCGATTATACCACATTTCCAAACAAGTTTAGAATTGGTTTGCCAGTATTCCAAGACTACTATGTGATTGGTTATACCAAATCACAATGGTTAATTGTGATCGGTCTTTCCAAGTCACATACGTGGGTTCGGATCGGTTATACCAATCACTAGGATCGGTTATACCTAAATATGGTACCTACATGTTATCGGTCACACCAATCACTACGATGTGTTACACCAATTACAACGATCGGTTCCATCTACATATGGTATCTACTTGTGATCGGTCACACCATTTACCAGAACCGGTTAGACCAATTATAAGGATCGGTCACACAACACTTATGATCGGTCACACCAATTACAAGGATCGATCATACCTTCTCATGGTGATTACTTAGGATCGGTTACACCAATTACCAGGACCGGTCATACCAAATCATAAGTCTAGGCATTGTGATCGGTTATACCAAGATACATAACCTGAGTTAATATCGGTTCTACCAACTCACACATATTGGTCATCCAAAGATATGCAATGAATAACAATACCAATAATCCTATTGATTTCCCTTTCGATTCATAAAACAAGTTCATGAATGTAATTCCTTTAAACAAATGTAAAACATTGTTTCCTAGGATGAAATCTTCACCATAACCCATTCACATAATCATAACACTATATACAAGATTATGTCGATGTCATATCTACGAAGTTCAAAAAATAAGCGTTATACTTCATAGTCTAATTCCTTAATACTATGATCATGCTATTATGATCATGTCACATCACTAGAGTATAATATACAATATATACAGCTTCGCAGTTATGTTTTCAATATAACACGACTTGAAAGATACGTTAGGAATGAAACAAGTTCAAGTCAGTATTACTAACCTCAAGTGGAAGGATAATGTCGTCGTTGTAATTTGTTACTTCTTCACATTCTTCAGGTCTTCGGAGTAATACTTATATGTCTCAACATTCCTAGACTTTCTAGTCTAACCTAAACGAAGTTGACTCTAGTATTTAATCAAGTGACTCTAGATGAGTTTTGATACTAAAATATGACAACCAAACTTGACGTACCAACGCTTGGTGAGTTCAACCGAGCTACGCTCTAACAATCTCCCCCTTTGTCAATTTTAGTGACAAAACTCTTATTACATATGGAGCTAAACGAATTACAAAATAACTTATTCTTCATACGCTTGATTCCAAGTTTTAACAGCACAATAACCTGCATATTTTCAATCAATAAATGCCGCTATTGATATTTGAATAACAAAAGATTTTACACCCCCCCCCCTAAAGGAAAGCTAGGTAAATATTCAATCCGAACATCTTTGTTATTCCCCAAATGACAAATGTTCGAGCAAATAAAGGACAAATCGAAAGGATCTTACAAATCTGAAAGACTTGTATACAACCTATAATAAGAATTAAGCATGAAGGTTTCACATACCATTTTAGATAACCAATATTAAAACCAAAATTTCAAAAGTAATTTAGTTTCAATATGTTATCAAGGAAACAATTGCCCGAAGCAATTTTACCTAAAATCCAACAGTTCGACTAAGATACTCAATTCCCTTATTGGACCGATTGCGTATGTACAATCGCTTGTTTCGATAAGACCAAAATAAAGATCACAATTAACTTTATTTTTCTCATCATGATCTAATTATTCAAACAATAACTTAGACCTTTCCCTTTAGACAAGACAAACACTAAGTTAGTTAACTAGTTTTTCTTGTTAAGGCATTCGGTTTGACTTGAATAACCGAATCCTCCAATTCATAAGTCTAACTAAGATCAGAATTTACTTAGTTTCTCTTATCCGGAATCAATTGGACTAAACAAATGATCCCGTATTTTTGTTCAGCCACAAACAATAAATACAAACCAAAATAAATTGACTTGCACAATTATTTTCTAAACCGGAAGCAATTGAAACAAATATATACATTATAGCACCGCAATTGCACCGAATTTCGTTAAGCAAAAACACTTGATACCCAACAATAGAGAAGATACCAAACAATAAGCCAAATAAATTGACACAGTTTTTCTTAACCGGAAACAATTGAATCACATAAACAATCCATACATAATATAATGGAACATATTAATTGTACGTAAATTTTGTTAAGCAAAAGCAAAAAATATGCAATATAAACAGGCTTTTCTTAAACAGGAAAATGATAAACTAACAAATTCGTTACCTCAATTTCCGTAGCCACTACTTCCCACAAAGATATATCATTAAGCGCAAGTTCAAATAAGAACTCTCCGCCAGTTTGTTGTCATCCTCTCGCAAGAACAAAAGACAACAACAAAAGCAACCTTTACCAGAGAAAGGTTGAATCGGTTTTAACTAACGCATGCCAATAGAAAAAGTTGAAACCCGAAACACATATGTTATGCTAAACACAACTCATGTAAACACAAATTGATTCAACATATTGTGACTTTTCACATATGAGTTTCAATCGGAACTCCTTATGATCCTTTGTTAAAGCCTACCACCATGGACTAGACTTAATCCCGCTAAAACAAAAAGCCACCCGAATCATAATTAAGGGTTACAACATATGGGATCGAATATTAAGGTTAATGAAAAACCGAAATCAGACATCTCATAAACCGAAAACACATAACAAAAATATAAGCATTCATTCACAGGCTATGCAATCGGTAACTATCATTTTTTTTTATAAAATAATAATTTTATTCATAAATAATTGATAGTTTTATTTCAAAATAGACCTTATACAAAGATATCGAGATAAATCAAAACATTGATGTCTATTTTCTCCAAGAATCTTCATTTCTCTTCGAGTTTCTCAGTTTGCTTTGGAGTCAGATTAGGAGATCTCAAAGGATTCCAATCATCTTCAATGATAACCAATCTTGATTCAGGACTCATAAGATTGTTATTGACTCCCTTTACTTCCTTTCGCAAATCCTTTTCCATGTTCCGTACTTCACATAAAATTAGATCTAGTTTTAGTGAAAGATTCTTGAGAAGATTATCATTAAGGGATAAAGTCTCTTCATTGGGAACATCTTGATTTGGATCTGAAGCAGAGTCTGAATCACCGTATGAAGATTCGAGTCGAAGTTTCTTGTTAGGAAACTAGATGGTCCATACTTTTTCAACTCTGTGAGAGTTGCAACTAAAGGTCGACATTTTGTCATATCTTCTATGAAATGAAATGTAAATTTCATTCTCCTATAAATAAGAGAAGTTTTCTCATAATCTTTGAGAATATTATTTCATTTAATTATATTAACCGAAAATTTATTCAGAAATATTTTTTTATTAAAGTATTTACACACATATCCTTACTGTTTATTCGGAAAATAAATAATAAGGATTTATGTTTGCGATAACCAAGTCAGGTTATCAATTTTCGGTTGTTGAATTTTCTTCCCTTAGAAATTTCAACATTCTTACAAATTTGAGAGTCTTTTACTTTTGAACTGTTAGGTTCTTTTCTCAAATTTGAGATAAGATCTTGATATCTAAAAATCACATCATTCAATTTCCTTAGTTGACTCTCCGAAGTGATTTTTGATTTGGGTTTAGATCTTGCCCTTTTAGATTGACAGAGTTTGTCTCTCTATAAGATACTAGGACATTGTTTCTGATAATGCCCCCATTGTCTGCATCGGAAACTGGGTCCAGATGTATTCTGATTACAACCCTTAGGTTTGATAGGTTTATCCAACCTTTTCTTGTGATCAAATTTTGGTTTATTCACACCAATAGTTGATTTACAAGAACAGACAAGTATATTCCTCAATTTTGAATTCTCTACTTTTAACTTTCTGATTTCAATTGACAACAGTCAATTGACAATAGTTGATGTCATTGATGAGTTTAGATACTTGTTTTTTTTCAGAACATAGAGAGAGTTCGCTTTTCACAAGACGCTTGTTAAGTTTTTCTTTATCATTCAGATAACTTAATCTGATTTGATCAAGCAATGATTTTATTCCTTTGATTTCAGATTCAAGAGACCGAATCCTTTTATCTTGACAAAGAAACTCTTGTTGAAAAACTTTAGAAGTGAACTCTTCTTGAGTATCTAATGTTGAAAGTATTTATGAATCGTAGATTTCTGCAATGGTTGCAATATGATCTGTCATACAGTCTTGATTGTCCTCATCAGGGGAATAATCAAGAGTAACAGTGTATGCATTTCTCTTTCAACGAATATCCTTAGTAGGATAGTCTGGAGAAATATGACCAAAGCCTTGACATTTGTAGCATTGAGGAATGTTATCATCATCATCCCATGTATCTTTAGCCTTTGAGGTAGAAATATGATTTCTTCTTGATACAGGGAGATTTCTCTTCCGATGTCTTAACAATTTCTTGAATCGTTGCGTAATAAAAGACAAATGATGATTTAATTCAGCCTCATCTTCATCATCTAAAGCTTCATGACCTTTGGAGTTTTCCGGACTCTGAGTCGGTGGACTTTTAATGACTTTATAAGCCAAGTTTGTGTTTTCCCTTTTTAACAAACACTCCTGATCAAATATCTTAAGTTTTTATACAAGAGAACTTCTTGATAAGGAAGAAAGATCGTTAGCTTCGATGATTGCATGTTTCTTAGACTCATATCTAGATGGCAACTATCTGAGAATTTTGCATGTTATATCTTTTTCAGAAGTAGCCTTTCCAAGAGAGAAAGAAGCATTAACTATCTCAGAGAGTTTAATATGAAACTCTTCAAAAGTATCATTGTCATCCATCCGAAGGTTTTCCCAATCAGAAGTGAGAGTTTTAAGTCTAGCTTACTTTTCTGATGTTTTACCTTCAAATACGATCTGAAGATTATTCCAAGCTTCAGAAGTTTGACATGTAGAAACATGATGTTGTAGATCTCGGCTTACAGCATGTATGATTGTATTAAAATCATCTGAATTCTGCTTTGCAAGTATCTTTTCTTCACTTGTATAATCAGTTAAGTGTTTAAACTCAGTTTCTGATCCTTCTATTTTTGGACGATTATACCCATCAACGACTAATAACTAAGTATTAAAACTGCGTGATTGAAGAAAAGATTTCATAGCAGACTTCCACCACAGATAGTTTGTTCCGTCAAATCTTGGCGGTACGTTAACAGATATCGATTCATAAGAACTCGAATTCATTTCTTATATGTTTGCCTGCTCTGATACCAATTGAAAAGACAAGGGTACCCAAATACACCACAATCTTTTTATTTCAACCTATAAGTCTTCTACCGAATGTAATCGTCTATGGACAAAGTCGAGACAATACGACAATTTGGTTCACACTTC
>JAJJMB010012901.1:0-10493 GCA_023531105.1 Papaver atlanticum
CTCAACATTGGGGTAAACAAGATCGTTCTAGGTTTTTAGCCGAGGTTAAGCATTTCTTTTGGGACGATCCTTATATGTTTAAGTATTGTCCAGACCAGATTATTATGAGATGTATACCTGAGAGTGACCAGTCCAGTATTATCTCCTTTTGTCATGAACATGCATGTGGGGGTCATTTTAGTGCTAAAAAGACTACTGCTAAGATATTGCAGTGTGGATTTTACTGGCCTTCGTTGTTTAAAGACTCCCATAGTCATTGTGTTTCTTGTGAGCGTTGCCAGAAGTTAGGAACCATTTCCCGTAGAAATATGATGCCTTTGAACCCTATTTTAGTGATTGAGGTCTTTGATGTGTGGGGCATTGATTTTATGGGTCCATTTCCTAATTCTTTTGGTTATCTTTACATACTTTTCGCTGTGGACTATGTGTCTAAGTGGGTTGAGGCGGTTCCGTGTAGAACAAATGACCACAGGGTCGTAGTCCAGTTTTTGAAAGAAAATATACTTACACGTTTCGGTACGCCGCGAGCTATAATTAGTGATGGAGGTTCACACTTTTGTAATAGACCGTTTGCTCTTTTAATGAAACAATATGGTATTACCCATAAAGTAGCTACCCCATACCACCCACAGACTAGTGGTCAGGTAGAGGTTTCCAATAGGGAAATTAAGCGTATTCTAGAGAAAACAGTTAATCCTAATAGGAAAGACTGGTCGTCGAGGCTTACTGATGCCTTATGGGCTTATCGTACTGCGTTTAAGACACCCATTGGAATGTCACCCTATCGTTTAGTTTTTGGCAAGGCATGTCACCTACCTGTTGAGTTAGAGCATAGAGCCTACTGGGCTATTAAGCAGCTAAACTTTTCACTTGACAAGGCAGGAGCTCACAGAAAGCTCCAGCTCAATGAGTTGGACGAGATTCGTAGAGATGCATACGATAGTGCTAAGGAGTATAAGAACAAAATGAAACTTGTGCATGATAAGAATATTTTACGAAAGTCAATTTCTCCAGGTCAAAAAGTTCTTCTGTATGACACTCGTTTGCATCTATTCCACGGGAAGTTGCGCTCTCGGTGGACCGGTCCTTTTGTGGTCCGTACTGTTTTTCCTCATGCGCTATTGAAATTGAGACACCAGACGGTAGTAGTTCTTCAAAGGTTAACGGTCAGAGATTGAATCCCTTTTTAGAGCCTTTTCCTACAGGTGATGTTGAGGAGGTCCCTCTGGAGGACCCTGTTTACCTTGATTGACCATCGAGGCGATTTGTATGTTGTATATTATTTTTGTAGGTTTTTGATTCCACTTCACCCAGGTACTATCTTTCCGACTTCTCTCTTTACTGATTCCTCATGTTATTTATACTTTTGGTACTGTTCTGTAATTAGAAACATTGAGGACAATGTTAGATTTAAGTTTGGGGGTGGGGTAGAAACTTTTTGTTGCTCTAAATAAACTCCAGAGCCTAGAAATTTATGCCTATTAAGGATTGCACTAACTAATCTAAGTGGATGGAAGCATTTTGGTTTAAGAGTTGAGGAACCAATCTGATTAGATGGAAACATCTAAAAGAGTCTATTCATAAAAGCACAGAGCTCAGGTGTTAGAAATAACATGATAGTTTCGCCATATCTCGTTGAGTCCTTTTCATTTCTATTTTCTTTTATTTTCTTTTAAAAATATGTTTCTCTAAGTGATTATGTGGGGCTCACGATTCAAGTTGTTACCAAAGCTAGAGTGAAATAGAGTGATTGAGATATCATTAAAAAAAAAAAAAAAAAAAAAGACCAGACCAATTAGACCAATAAGAGTAAATTATAACACTTGGACAGCAATATGTGTGTGTTCTCCCTGTCTCCGTCGCCTAAACAAGCGTGGAATGCAGGATCCACGGGAATTACCATGTAATCTGCTGACAAGAAGCATGCGCTTGGATCCACAAGATCTAATCATGTCGTTAGTTCTAAAAAAAAAAAATTAAAAAAAATTAAAATAATAATAAATGTGTGTTCAATAAATCGACCGCTGGTTCCCTTGTATATGCCAGATGAGTTGATCTAGAATTAGGATTATCGATCGCTAGTTCCCTTGTATATGCCAGTTGTGTTGATATTAGTCAGACTGGTATCTCAATCCATTAGGATAGGTTCATCTTGGTGGAGACCTTCAGACAGATATGAGAAAACACCGTTCACCTAGTCAACATCAAAACCAGCTATGTTTTTCTATATCCATCTCTTAATCTTTCCATGTGATTTGTTGACTCCGGATATTGATGTCCATAGTGCAACTATCTTAGTAGAGCTCTGTCACTTATATATGAATTTTAGTATACTTGAGTGCAAACTCATATACATCAATTGGAATTTCGCATCAGGGTACTTCCTCCCGTAATCAATAAGTATGCCAACCAAGGAGGTTCTTTAGTGCATTCCAAGGGTCTACGTAGATAGCTAGGGTCTGGAGTAAAGGTTTTGTGGGTACACCTCTGGTAAACCCTCCCGAGACTATAACTTGGCCACTAGGGCCACCTAGGGGTTTAAAGGCTTGTTGCACATGCTAAGTGCAATCGACGATGCCTGCGACAGTGAGTTAGGATTTTATTTTGTAGTTTTAATTTGCTCGGGACTAGCAAATAATAAGTTTGGGGGTATTTGATAGACGCATTTATGTGTCTATTTTCATCTCTTTTATGTATAGTGTTAGTACCCATTTTTGTACTAATTTTGGTATTTTATCCCTTGTAGGTGTTTTTGGAAAAAAATAGGCTTTTGCGGCGAAATTGGCTCGAAAAGTTGTTAAAGACACCTGGAAGGGCATTTGCTATTCGGACTCTCATTTTGGATAAGGGGTAACCCATTTCCAGGCACCTGTTATGCGGAGTCCAGCACTGGATAGGGGCCAACCACATCTTCATCGTTCAAAAATGGAAAAGGGCGGGAAAAGAGTTACAGAGGCCGAACTTCCCTGATTTGGATTTGAACGAGATTTTCTCGTGGATTTGCATTGGACTAAGTTTGTTGGGCCTGTTATATTAAAACAGGGTTGGCAGTTGGCTTTGAGTCGAAGAAAAACCAGTTTCCATGTACATCTTGGTGAACCAGGGAGATGTATTTACGGGTCTCTGTTTAAACCTATTTATGGAAGTTACGTGGAGGATTAAGGGAGAATATATTCCCTATGGATTTGTTTCCATGTTTTGAAGAGTTTGTACAGAAATAGAAGGCGCGTATGAGGGTTGGAGGAAAATAAAATCCCGAGGTTTGTGGTGAAAGAAAGGGGGGATTTAAACGGGTTTTGCTTGGAGCTGTGAGGTATATATAAGCTCTAGAGAGGCTAAGGAAGGGGGACGAACACTTTGGAGAAGTTTAGAGCCTTAGAGAAGCGGAAAAAAATCAACTGGAGTCGAGTACAGAAACTTTTCTGCTGCCGCGAAGGAGAAGAAGACGAAGAACATAAGATCCACAGAGTCAGTCGCAGAGGCAGACTTATTTTCAGTGACAACGAGGTACGGTCGCATCATCTTGCAGTCACCGAAGCCCTTCAGCAACGATTCATACGTCTGTTTTAGACCTTCAGCAACTACAGAATCCGCTGTTTTAACACTTTTCTCCCTTTTAATCAACTTTTGAGCCATAAACATGTATTTTGAGATTATGATTAATATGAGGAGCTAAACCCCATTGCTGAGGCGATATGAAGCTATTTTTCCAACACAAAGTGGTATATTCTATTTATTTATTTTATTGCAATTATTTTATGATTATTTGCCTTGATTGAAAATTGTTTGAGTGATTTTTATTGAGCAATTGTTATTTCTTTTGATAGAGCATTCTTGGACCTAGGTTTTTGATGTTTTATGCTTCGGATTTACACTTGTTATTTTGAAAATCTACATGTTGCAATAGCTTAGAATCAAATTAAACGCAAAAATTGAATAAATATAAATACTAGATAAAATCACTTTGAACTTGGAAAAATAGTGGAATCTTAGCCTCGGTGTTCTTTTTATATTGATATCAACTTTGTCAGTGTTTGTTTTAAATATCAGTAATTTTTTTATATTTTAGTTTTAAAATTTAAGTCTAAAGTTATCCTTCACAAGTTCGAGAATCGAATCCTATTACCACCACTTTCACTACAACTAAAATTCACATCAGTTTTTGGCGCCGTTGCCGAGGACTTGTTTTTAGGGTTTTAGATTTATTTTTATTTTTATTTTTTATTTTATTATTTTTGATCTTTTTTACTGGTTTGGTATTTTTTTTGATTCTTTTCAGATTTGGAGCGGGGCTAAAAGGAAAGGAAAAAGTGCTATAAGAGGAAAGCATCGCCCAAAAAAGGAAGGAAAAGAGGAATCCAAAGGAGTGAAGAAGAAGATTATTTTTTTTGATAGTTATTCTATTTATTTTTTTAGATTTTATTTATTTATTTTAATTTTTTATTTTTAGAAATTGTAATTAGGGTTTTATTTTTATTTTTGTAATTTTTTTATTTTTGTAATTTTTTTATTTTTGGGACATTGGACATTATTTTTATTTTTATTTTTATATACCCTACGGAAGGGTATCCTTAAATATAAAACTTTTTGCAGAGAAGGAGGACAATTACGATATTGTCTCTGCACCTTGGGTGTTCGTACACTGACACATGAGTCAGTGGTCCGAGTCGACTACAACCGATTCATCCCCCGTATGGAACGGGAGGTAAGGTTCTGAACACTCGCGAATCCCCTGTCAGCGAGTTACTGTATTCCTTAAGGTGCATATCTGCTGAGGACCTGAATACGGACATTTACTTTTCTAGTAAAGGGCAAGGCCTGGCCATACAAGATAAGGGTTCGGATTTCATCACCGTTTTCTTCTTGCCCGCCTTAGGAAAACGATACCGAACGCGAACCTAAGCTTAAAATATTGACTAGAACAAGACCGATAGGGTAACGAGCTTGTAGGAAAGTCGTTCAAAAGGATCGTATTGGGTATTTTGTTAGCCTAACTCAAAGTTCAGGAAGATTACTGTAAGTCGATTAAAGCCGCCTTGTAACCCAAGGAAGCGTTGCCAAAGAGGTAGGGGTATCAAAGCTCCTCTAAGCTTCTCCTACTTCTCTTCGACTTACTTTATTCGGATAGTCCTACGAGGTTTGCTAAAATTGTACCCTGTTGCCTCTTGGAAGAGTAGAAGCTGGTCTAGAAACAATCTAAGTGGAGCCATCATGCTTTTTGTTTGCTAGAAATCAATAGGGTTGATTTGGTTGAGTCGTCCTTGATTTGTGATTGCTTACCCTTCAGATTTAGGAAATTCTTGTGTATGCCTGAACGTAAAAGAGACGCCCTAGGTAGATTTGTAAAAGAAAAACCTAGCAGTTCTAAGCGTCTCGATTACCTTAATCTAGAAGGTCCAATTTTCGGAGAGTCCTGTGTTGAACATTCTCCTGAAGAGAGAATCCCTAATACTCCGATAGTTCCAGAGATGGCTACTCTGAAAGCTTTGTTAAATCCAACTAGGACCACTCGTCCCTCGTGTATTAAGTTAGCTGACACAGAAGCCAATTATGAGCTTAAACCTGGGACCATATAGATGCTCCCAATCTTTTTAGGGAAAGAAAATGAAAACCCTTATTTCCATGTTAGGGATTTTGAAGAAATTTGTAGTACCCTAAGAATTAGAGGCTTAGATGATGATGCTTTGAAACTTAGGTTATTTCCCTTTTCCCTGAAAGATAAAGCCAAATCGTGGTTGTATAGTTTTACTTCTGAGTCAATCGAAACATATGAACAACTTACATCTGCCTTTTTCAATAAGTTTTTCCCTAGGCATAAAACATCGTCTATTGGGACGCAAATCTGCACATTCTCACAACAAGAGGGAGAATCTTTGTATAGGTATTTAGAAAGGTTCAATGATTTGTGAACACAATGTCCTCACCATGGTTTAGAAAAGGTTAGGCTAGTTCAGATCCTTTATGAGGGTTTAGATTATCCCACAATATCCACGGTTGAAGCTTTGTGTACAGGTGGGTTTGAGAACCAAATTGTTGATGCGGCAATGGCATTTTTGAATGAAGCCTCCGAAAAGACCCAACAATGGGAACATAGTAGGGAACCCCGGAAAACGATTCTTCTAAGCAGAGGAAACGTTAATAGGATAGAAGGAGGCTCTGAATCAGATGTCAAGATTGCAGCGATAGCTAAAAGGTTAGAAGCTCTAGAAATGGGTCACACTAGTGGTAGATCGGAGCCCTTTTGGGAAGGCCATAATAATGAAGAGCAAGCCAATGCTCTTTATAATAACACTAGACTCGAGAATCGTCAGAAATTTTACCCATATTCAGAAACCTATAACCCTGGGTGGAGAAACCATCCGAACTTTGCTTGGTCTAAGGGCCAGAATCAAGGTCAGTTTAGTAACTCTAATGCTCCACCAGGTTTTAGTTATGCTAAGAATCCTTCGGGACAAGCTCAATTTCAGAATCAGTCGGATAAGAAAATCCTAATCCTAGAGGAGTCTCTCGTTTTGTTAACTCAGCAAACTGCAAAATTTCAGCAATCAGTAGAACTATGTCTACAAGCTAGTAACAAGATAGGACAAGAAAATAGTCATGCTATTTCCGAGCTGAAAACCCAGGTAGGTCTGATAAATGAGTCTTTGAGAGAAAAAGGTAGGTTTCCTAGTCAAACACAACCCAACCCTAGAGGAGTTCATGAAATAGGTGCAAAACAATCGAATCAATTGAATGCTGTTAGAACCCTTAGGAGTGGTAGAATTGTAGACAATGAGGTAACCATGCCCGATAGTGAACATACTGTAGTTCACCCCTCAGGATCTCACCCCTCAGGACCACCCATAGCTGAGGAGACCGATAAAGTTTCTGATGATGTCAATTCAGTCCTTGGGAGGTCTAATTATGTGCCTAGAGCCCCGTTTCCCCAGCTATTAGTACCAACAAAGAATGAATCGAACTTTAATGACATATTGGAGGTTTTTATGCAAGTTACCATAAACCTTCCTTTATTAGATGCAATTAGGCAAATTCCTGCTTATGCCAAGTTCCTTAAGGATATGTGTACGCGAAAGCGAAAACTTAGCGTCCATAAGAAATCCTTTTTAGCTAGTCATGTAAGTTCAATCATTCAGAACACCACAACTCCAAAGTACAAAGACCCAGGTTCCCCTACCATTGCTTGTACAATAGGTAAATTCTGGGTAGAAAAAGCTTTACTTGACTTAGGAGCCAGTGTGAACTTACTGCCGTACCATGTGTATTTACATCTAGGACTTGGTGAAATAAAACCTACTCAGATGACACTGCAGTTAGCTGATAGGTCCGTTAAAATTCCTCGAGGTGTTATCGAGGATGTTCTCATTGAGGTCGACAAGTTTATTTATCCAGTGGATTTTGTTGTGCTAGATACCCAACCTGTCCCTGACCTAGAGAACCAGATACCTGTGATTTTAGGTCACCCATTTTTAGCTACGTCTAATTCGATCATTAACTGTCAAAATGGTGTGATGAATTTGTCTTTTGGTAATATGACTATGGAGATGAACATTTTTAATGTCAGTAAACTACCTTATGAGCTAGATGACACATGTGTTGAAGAGGTGAACATGATAGAAGCCTTAGTTCAGGAGTCATTACCAAACATTTTGTCTGAAGACCCATTAGAAAGTTGTCTATCCCATTTTGGTTTAGATTTTGACGACGATAGCACTATTGAAGAAGTGAATGCACTATTAGATTCTACCCCTGTGTTAGACACTAATAGTTGGAAAGCTAGGTTCGAACAATTACCAGCTTCTGAGACTACCTTAATTCCTTCTTTAGAAGAGCCTCCTAAGTTGGACCTTAAACCACTACCCGACACTCTAAAGTATGTGTTTTTAGGGACATCTGAGACTTTACCTGTGATTGTAGCTTCCGATTTGGATAGTGATCAGGAAAGTAGGCTAGTGAATGTACTTCAAGATAATAAGGAAGCTTTAGGGTGGACTATAGCAGACATTAAGGGTATAAGTCCTACTGTGTGTATGCATCAGATTCATTTAGAGGAAGACTCCAAACCTTCTAGGGAGATGCAACGTCGACTGAACCCTAACATGAAAGAGGTAGTTCGAAAAGAGGTGCTTAAGTTGTTAGATGCGGGTATTATCTACCCAATTTCAGACAGTAAGTGGGTCAGCCCCGTTCAGGTTGTCCCCAAGAAATCAGGTATCACTGTAGTCCAGAATGATAATAACGAGTTAATCCCAACCCGGATGACCACGGGATGGCGTGTCTGTATTGACTATAGGAAATTGAACAAGGTCACAAGGATGGATCACTTTCCCCTTCCTTTCATCGACCAAATGCTAGAGCGATTAGCTGGACATAGTCATTATTGCTTCTTAGATGGCTACTCTGGATATAATCAGATTGTTATTGCCCCAGAAGACCAAGAGAAAACCACCTTTACCTGTCCCTTTGGTACCTTTTCGTATAGACGCATGCCTTTCGGGCTATGTAATGCCCCTGCGACCTTTCAGCGTTGCATGATGAGCATATTTTTTGATATGTTAGAACGGTTTTTAGAGGTCTTTATGGATGATTTTTCAGTGTTTGGTTCATCTTTCGATGAGTGCTTGCATCATTTGACATTAGTGTTGACTAGGTGTAAGGAAAAGAATTTAGTGCTTAATTGGGAAAAATGTCATTTTATGGTTAAATCAGGAATTGTGTTAGGGCACATCGTATCCTCTAAGGGTATAGAGGTAGACAAAGCCAAAGTTGACCTTATTAAGACTTTACAGGTCCCAAAAACCGTAAAAGATATTAGGTCATTCCTAGGGCATGCAGGATTTTATCGTCGATTCATTAAGGATTTTAGCTTGATTTCTAGACCTCTTTGCAATTTGGTTGCAAAAGATGTTAAGTTTGTCTTTGATGATGCGTGTTTAGAAGCTTTTGAGAAGCTTAAGAGTTTACTCACTACCACCCCCATAGTCTAGGTACCTAACTGGAACCTACCCTTTGAGATTATGTGTGATGCTTCAGATTATGCTATAGGCGTTGTGTTAGGACAACGAGAAAACATATTACTTCATGTGATTTACTATGCTAGCAAAACTCTGAATGATGCCCAACTGAATTATACAACTACCGAGAAGGAACTGTTAGCCATCGTGTTTGCCTTGGATAAGTTTAGATCCTATCTACTAGGTTCTAAGGTCGTAATCTATACCGATCATGCTGCTTTGAAATTCCTTTTGTCTAAGAAGGATACTAAACCTAGATTGATTAGATGGATCCTCTTGTTGCAAGAATTTTCTCTAGACATTAGAGACAAAAAGGGTGCAGAAAATGTAGTAGCAGATCACTTGTCTAGGCTAGTTGTTGATCATTCTAATGATTCCCTTCCTATAAGGGATAGCTTTCCTGATGAACAATTGTTCTCTGTTTCCCAATCACCTTGGTATGCACATATAGTGAATAATCTTGTTACTGGTCGAATGCCTCAACATTGGGGTAAACAAGATCGTTCTAGGTTTTTAGCCGAGGTTAAGCATTTCTTTTGGGACGATCCTTATATGTTTAAGTATTGTCCAGACCAGATTATTATGAGATGTATACCTGAGAGTGACCAGTCCAGTATTATCTCCTTTTGTCATGAACATGCATGTGGGGGTCATTTTAGTGCTAAAAAGACTACTGCTAAGATATTGCAGTGTGGATTTTACTGGCCTTCGTTGTTTAAAGACTCCCATAGTCATTGTGTTTCTTGTGAGCGTTGCCAGAAGTTAGGAACCATTTCCCGTAGAAATATGATGCCTTTGAACCCTATTTTAGTGATTGAGGTCTTTGATGTGTGGGGCATTGATTTTATGGGTCCATTTCCTAATTCTTTTGGTTATCTTTACATACTTTTCGCTGTGGACTATGTGTCTAAGTGGGTTGAGGCGGTTCCGTGTAGAACAAATGACCACAGGGTCGTAGTCCAGTTTTTGAAAGAAAATATACTTACACGTTTCGGTACGCCGCGAGCTATAATTAGTGATGGAGGTTCACACTTTTGTAATAGACCGTTTGCTCTTTTAATGAAACAATATGGTATTACCCATAAAGTAGCTACCCCATACCACCCACAGACTAGTGGTCAGGTAGAGGTTTCCAATAGGGAAATTAAGCGTATTCTAGAGAAAACAGTTAATCCTAATAGGAAAGACTGGTCGTCGAGGCTTACTGATGCCTTATGGGCTTATCGTACTGCGTTTAAGACACCCATTGGAATGTCACCCTATCGTTTAGTTTTTGGCAAGGCATGTCACCTACCTGTTGAGTTAGAGCATAGAGCCTACTGGGCTATTAAGCAGCTAAACTTTTCACTTGACAAGGCAGGAGCTCACAGAAAGCTCCAGCTCAATGAGTTGGACGAGATTCGTAGAGATGCATACGATAGTGCTAAGGAGTATAAGAACAAAATGAAACTTGTGCATGATAAGAATATTTTACGAAAGTCA
>JAJJMB010012906.1:0-29540 GCA_023531105.1 Papaver atlanticum
GGGCAATTTCAAGTTTGCTGAGAAATTCGATGTTGAAGCTGAGGGATCGGGCAATTTCAAGTTTGCTGAGAAATTCGATGTTGAAACTGAGGGATTAGGCAAGTTCAAGTTTGATGGGAAATTCGAAGCTGAAGCTGAGGGGTTTTTCAAGTTCAAGTTTGGTGGAATACATGAACTTGAAGCAGACGTAATCAACAAAGCTCCAAAACCCGAAGATTCATCCCGTTCCTGAGTGAAATGCACTACTTTATCTCCTCCCATATAGATCCCTACATTGTTTGAAGTCGAAACAAAATCAAAACAAATACTCTCTTAACATCCCAGCAACAAATCTTCCAAAACAACATCATTAATCAACCAAAACACCCACTAGACAAACATTAAACACAAGATTTAATCTTTTCATGAACTAAAACTAGACCCCCACAATCCAATTACAGACAAAAAAAACAGTTCAATTTCTATTTTTAGGGTTCATATCTCTATCAACTAAACATAGTATCAACATCAACATCAAAACAAAGCCAATTACCAGAAAAAACCAAAAGCAACCCAAAAAGGGTTACTTCCTAAATCAACCAAAAACAAAAGAAACAACTAGATCCAAGGGTTTCTGCTGGAAAAAAACACATGCAAATGGAGTTCTTCATAGTAAAGGAAGGTCATTTGAATATGAAAAGAAGAAGAAGAGGAAAGGGTTTTCAGTATTTACCATGATGAGAATAAGCATAGACAACTCTCCAAGTATAGATATGATCTCCTGGTTTGAGATCACCTCTTTGAACTCCATTGAACAGTAAACCCATTTTGCTGATACACTCTAGAATGAAGAAGACTTGCAGTTCTAGAGTGGATCCATTCTCAACAACTCTTAATTGAAGATTTTTTTGATTTGGGAAAAGAAAATGGAGAGAAGAGTAATATAATAAAAATGACTTTTGGGGGAGAGGAATGGAAAAAAGAGGAACAAAAATAAAATGAAAAACGTATATGATTCACCACAATAATTGTCCTTAACTTTAGGTCACAGAGCCTCATCTTGAAATGTTCTCCTTAACTTTAGTGAAAGAAAGATCTGAGAAAGAGACTAAAAGTTCAGAGACATATACAGATGGCCATGTCTTTAGTAAAATTGATAACTATCATTTGTACGATATATCCATGGCCACCGATTCCTATATATCCTATATCTCAATTATGTGTTCAATGTTCATCCCTCTCTTACTGTTTATATTTTCGTCCAGTTTAATTCATGGTTTCGTAGACCACTGGGCCATAAAGTCACTTGCTGTTAATTTGCTTTTTACAAAAATCAAGTCTGAAGCTCCTCAATACGTACTACCGGAGATATGCAACTGAGGAAGAAACTGCACCAACAAACTACATTTGCAAAATTCAGAAAATTAAGTTGCACCCACTAATCATAATTAGACATACTCAACAAAGACGGCACCAATTGAATCAATACTTCACTTCAAAATGTAAACACCAAGTCCACAATACTACTACTTTCATCCACTTACACCAAGCTACAAAAGGTGTTGGAGCAGAAAGAAATTCTGTAATGGCAATGTGTGTGAACACCAATTGAATATTCTCGTGGCATCGTGATTATCAATGTGTTATTAATTTTTACATTTCAATTGAACATGAACGATATAAGATCCCAAACCTGTTTGCGACAAGGATTAAAAGTCACAGCCAAGATAATATGTCAATGTAGCATCAGTTAAACGGCTCTAGAAACTCACACTTTGCCAAGATTTCAGATGGGGGTACTCCAGAAATGAGGTTTGAGTCCAACTCCGGCTTCCCATTTTTGGTATCTTCAAACCCGTCAATTGAAGGAGACTGTTCAAGGGCAAAGGGAGATGATCCATGAATAACTTCTTGTTGAAATGGCAAAGAGCTTGTAAACAGAATTCCATCAATTGGTGGACTAATGGAGACCCCTTACTCTCCCACCAATCCGTTCTGAAGCAAATTTTGAAGCGGCAGGAATTGCCTGCAAAACTTAAATAAAACTCAGGATACAATATTTTAATTGCTAAACACTCTGAAGAGACAGCTTAGACAAGAAATTTCATTTCATGTACTCCAGGATAGATGTTCCGAGAACATACCCATATGTCTGCCCATAGACTAGGTCCGGACATGGGAACCACCACTGCAATATTTGACATGTGCTTCGCAGCAGGAAGAACATCGCTGCATCCAACCCACACATCTCCAACTCCAATTAGATAGTGTGCAATGAAGAAATAGCCGGACCTACAAAGAGAAAGTTGAACGCACATGCATCATATTTATGAAGAACAAACTCTGATCTTGTAAATGGGGAAAATGTCGAACAAAGAAAAAACCTGAGGTTATAACACATGTAATATTCACAATTTAAGAACTTGTTCCGCAGAAAGAATCACATTCATGCTCATTAGTTTGTGACCCACGTTAAAAAAAGAGCAAGAAGACAGCACATGTGACTGCTAAGAAGTTTAGAGGCTCTGCGACTGTAATATAGATGGTGTGGTCAATGTACTCTTGGAAGGTTTAATGTAGCTGAAAGTGGTCTTTGAACTAATACTACTCCCAAAAGTTGCATCATTAGACAGACCAGCAGAGAGAAGCTGAAAAATAATTTCCAACCAATACCTGTTTTTGAAGTGACACCAGATTCTGCAAGACAGCATTCCTTCCACCAGTAACTAGCGAGTTAAAGTCCCTTTGTATGGTATGAAGTTCCCATATACTTCAAAACTGCACCAATCAGTTCTCTAGCAGGATCGACCATTGAAATCTTCCCAGCAAGCTCAGGTCTCCACAAATCCTTCCAAGACACCATAAATCTCATCTTTATCCAGAATCTAGTTAACTCATGATTTTCAGCATCAGATATAACATGTGTAAAGTGCAACTAATATGAGAAAAATGATTTTAAGCAAATGATGCATTTAGCCACAAACCAGTAGAATCTCTTAGCTTATCTAAGTGAATGTGCCTTCTTGTTCTGGGAAGCTTTTACGTGAAAGTATCTATTGTTGTTATTCATTCTAATCTGCAGCACATTCCAAGCATTATGAATGAAAGTATTAAAATCTGTTGTTCTAACCAACCTCTAAGGTATCAATTCTTCCCCGATATTAGTAGCTCATTCTCTATTATTTTTCCAACTGTATGGTGTCCCTTGTCCCTATGAAGTTCAAATCTATAAGACCTAACTGTTGGATAGTAGATTGTATGAAAATTGAAGCTCTGCATATTCTGTCATTTCAACCTTTTCCTCTTGGACTCATAATGAAATTCATAAGACCTAAAAGCACCCAAGGTTTTTGAAATGATTAATTCAGATTACTAAGAAATTCCTACTGTGCATATTTTCCAGGTGCATGCAGGGATAGATGCAAGACATAAACCATGATTCCTCCTTCCTGTCAACTATAATGTAGGAGTTCTACTAGTATTAAATCATACCAAGTAACAAAAATTCCCTTAGATCTTCTAATAGATGGAATTATAATCCAATCCTAGAAATTACGTTTTTTGAGTATAAGTTCCATTTTTTTGGAAGCCCCCACAGAAACAAAAACCAGGTCAGTCTTATGCTTGTCAACAAGAAATCGAAGCTGATCCATGGTTTTGGACCTTTTGGTACTAGCCCAACCCTGAGCATTCCAAGATGGAACCTTCATGTTTCAACTAGTGATTTTAGCAAAAATTCTTTGTCAACCGTGGTCTTAAACTACACCAAAACCGCCTCTCACATGAGGTGAGACCCAACCCACCTAATACTGGGCCACTGCTAGCTTTTGGGGGGCAAGTCCCACTCCATATGAGCGGGATGGTTTCGGAGTAGTCCAAAACCACGGTCTGTCCAGAATCACTCAGTTGAAAGACAAGCTAATATCAATCAATTTTTCCATTCCCCTGAAAAATCCGACAGAATAACACCATAATCCAAAAAGTAGGCACACATAGTATACTAACACAGAAATAATAATCAATGCTAACCCAATTACTAAAAAAACAAAGGCACCAACATATAAGGGATAAAGGGTGCACATGAGAAACAAAGTTTGAGCTACACCAAGACCGCAACATGAATGACGATTATTCAATAGCAAAGACGCTTGGCTTGATTGTGAGTCCCACCCGTCTCCCATGCAATTTATATTGATGTGTCTGAAAAATCGATTATCACTCAGTATACTGTTGTAGTGGTAGCACTCTTTCAATGCTCCAAGTGAAGATTTGAAGTCAAAGTGCTGGCTGCACTTTTTCCATACAAAATGAAATACTGTTTCAGGCATTCTGAATTGAATCTTCGTTTTCCAAACCAAAAACTACAATGGATTCTGCATGTTGTCCAGCGCAACACAAGAACCGTGGGCCCAAAAACCCACCCTGGGTTATTCTAGGGTCGAGAAATCTCCCCATCCGGGAACCAACTAGGGTGAGTTTTTAGTTAGTTCCATGACAAGCTTATATCAATCAATTGATAACTCCAACAATATAACACCATAATCCAAAAGTAACGATAGCATTGCAATACACATTGTATACTAACAGCAAAATTACGAAAACTGATATAGCATTGGGATACAGTAACTAATAAAATAGTTAATGTTTACTAATAAGCCTGAGATTGTAAGAACAGAATAGTTAGACTAGAAAGCAGACAAGATTGAAAGAAATTATCAAGCAGCAAATTTGAAAACCAGCTATTTTGGCTAATAATATATCAATTCGACTTAACAAAAAAGAGTTTTATATCAAAGATTACCTGATATCAGACTCTTTATCATTACCCTTCTCTTTTAAAGAAAGATTTTCCATTCCTTGAGAAACATGGTTCTCTTAACTGGATTATCAGACTCTTTATCATTCTCATCTACTTCCCCTCCACTAGTGCCTTCCTGGTACTTTACAAGTTGAAACCCGCCAATCTTTAAACTTGGACACTGATACCTTCCTTTCAAAAGTTGATCTCTGATTACTACCATTTCCTTCTGAGCTTTTAAGAGGTTGGATTCTGCTATTCCAGTACACATCCATTTTCCTCTTTTGTTCCTTATCATCATGCTATCTTAGTGTTTGTTTCCCAAAATTATTCATTCGTTCCGCCAGAATCCCATACAACAAAACCAATACTCCATCTTGATTAATTAGGGTTTTGATTTAGGAGAAAATTAACAATTGAGATGAATTAGGGTTTGAATCAATTGAGGGAAGAAAAACAAAATGAGAAATTTGGTAATCAGAAAATGGAAGCAGCCGTAATGAGAGAATTCGATACTTTGAAGCCGAAATTCACCTGAAGATGGACTGGACTCATCGGAAATGTTTCTCCTCTAATGCGGGTTTGAGATTTTAGGTGTAAAAATGTTCAGGGTTTTATCAGGAGAAATTACTAACATTGCCCTCGTAATATTCTAGAATTACTAAAATGCACTCTACGAAATTCTAAAGGCACTTTCTTTTCCGATCAGACCCACATCACATTGCAGAAGGGAGCACTTGCCGGCGATAACTAAACTTTGATAGAGAGATGGCCGCCGGCAATGATTAAAGAAAGAAATTATCGGGGAAACAATGAACTGAGGGCAGACAAATATTTAGTTTAGTTGTATGTATCCCCAAACTATTAAAAGGTTGTTCACCAGGTACAAAGGTGGTGCAATCGCTAAGGTGTTGGAATATTTTCAATAATACAGAAACGGTTTTTGTTTTTGGTTTGCCTCTACGATGGGGAAGCGTCTTGTGTCGAATAGACACAATGGATACTAGTTGGAGATGAAGAGGCATCTCCAAAGGGTGTGGTGATGCTTCATATAAGACACATCCATTCCCATTAGACATTATTGATGTCTATTGGAAATGAAGAGGCATTTCCAATTGTTATGAGTCCCCTATAAGTAGTGACGATTGATTTTCATTCATGTAATGAAGAACATCAAAAGCTTTATTTTTTCTATCTTCTAAGAATCATCATTGTATCCTGACGGCAATATTTCGCATATCCGTTTGTAATCGCCAATTTCATTGGTAGGGTAAAAGTATCTGTCTAAAAGAATCTTAATTGAGTCTTGAATCCAGAAGTAAAACAGTTCTCTTTTAAATTAGAACAAACAATTTATGTGAGTGTTTTTTCATCCTCTTAGGAGCCCGAAATATGTAACTTTTGGTTCAAAATTCATCTAGTAAAATATTGCTAGCTAGATTTATATCTCTGTGAATTGTGTGTGGCACGAAGAAAAGTTAGTCGTATGCAGCTCCAAACGTAAACTTGCAACGTCCATGCCAGTGTATTTATTTACAAAAAGTTTTTCTTCACCTCACAACAAAAAGGAAACACTATAAGAATGTTAAAAAACAATTCACAATGGATATATAACCCAAAATCGCTGGTTTTGTAGGCCATCGCCTTATCCATTGAGCCATGATGTCATTTTTGTAATTTTGAGACCTGTCTGACATATGAGAGCAACTATATGTCCCTTTACATAGTTGCAAGAGTAGAAGAATACATACCAACAATCTACATTTGCGAAATCTAGAACTTATGAAAAATAGTGTTTTTTTTTTTAACTTGGAAAGGTTAAACTAAAAACACTCAAGGATTATCTTAAACGAAACTGTATTATCTTAAACTAATCATGTTGAACTAATAAAGATTTGTTGCACAAACCATAAAAAGTCTAACACTCTCCCACCTGGTTAAGTAGCAAAATCTTTACCAAAAAATAGGCTCAAGATAAAAAGTACACTAACACTCGACTATAGAGACCTATAAACCATTTAGAAGATGCATAAGTCGTTTCTATAATCAGAAAAAATATATAAAAAATTAGCAAATCAAACCAAATGACTCATCAAATGGATGTCAATGATCGAATAATAAGATAACTGATATATTTGGTTGATGATCGGTTCAACCACCAAAGTAAACCGAACCAACCAATATCATAGTCTCGGGAAATTCTTACAGTTAATAAAAAATTATTTCCAGTCACATGTTAAGTACCATTAAATTAAAAAGTTGATATTGAAGAACATATCTTATTTAACCAAGGTGAAGTCTAAACTCCAAGTAAAAAATAGTGCATGTAGTGTAGACAAATGACCAATATTCATCTTCATATAATATTTTACTTAAACATCACATGGGGAACTGTAATAGAAAATTAACTTTTATTGACTAAACCTCATGTCAGAGATGGTAATGGATGTGGAGCAGGAAACTATGGACTACCCTCTCTGGTTGCAATGTTAAACAAACGAGAAGACTTACTTGGTAAATCAAATAAACAAAATAATCCATTAAGTGTGCGTAGTATGAAAACTTGACTCCAAGGAATCTTCAGTTTAGGAATAGCTTTCTCGACTTCAAACACATTGCTTGGTGTATACACTGTGATAGAATTGTGCTCGTACGTAAAGACCATAAGTTCAAGATGTGATCTTGATTGATGTAGTTGAATGAAACTGAAATATTGAGGAAGAAAATTCCAACACATTGAAACACACTTGAACTTTGTTATAATTTTCATTCGAAAAATACTTAGTATTTTTTGAAAATCCTCGTATCCGAGTTCGCATTTAGGTCTCATAAAATGCCTTTTAATAAATGGGTTAGTATGGATTTGCTAACATAAACATGATAGTTCAGCAACTGAACCAATATAGTCTTACCAATGTCATCATGTTTAATGATATATAAGAAGGAATCAGAACCTCTACTGGTCTTCTCGCCTTCCTGAAAAATAAAATAGAAATTTGATTATTCGGTGAGATATTTTCACAAACACATGGAGAGCAAGAAAAATGATACTGACCAGTGAAGAGAGTATTATTATTCACAAACTTACCTCCATTAAACTCGCAAGTGTGGGTGGTTGGGATGGAGTTCCTTAAGAAGAAGGAGAGGCTTTAATTGTTAGACTTGTTTGTTGAGATATTTTTAGTTTAAGTTATTATGCAGGTGATTGGGATTAGTAGAAAGAATTATAAAACTATGATAGATGAATTGAAAGAATTATGACATTATTTAGTTATGATTATTTTTGTTCATTACTCCCATTTGCGTTTGATTTTGTCATTTTTTACTTGGTCAACAAAGATTGTAGTTGATCTTCGATAATTGGAGTTGTAGAGAAGATGATATTGCAAAGATTTGTAGTTTTATATTACTTTATATTTTTTGTTTACTTTATATTTTTCAAAATCTTCACAGTTTTTTTAGTAGTATCAAATTCCCCAAAACCAGTTTGAAGGACTAAATACTTTGTCCCGTGGGTAACAATATCTTTACAAAGTAAGAGAGAATTACTCAACAGTTTGGAAAGTTAGGAATTATAAGTAGATCTGAATCCAAGTTGGATGTCGAACTCAAGCTTGGCTTTAAGAGATTGAATGTTGAAGTACATGTAATGAATGAAGTTCCAATACTGCTCGAAAATCCAACCTACACTTGTGTGAAATATATCACTTTATTTTCCCCTATGTAGCTACCTACATAGTTGATTTGAAGTTAAAATAATACAAACTCTTGCATGGTAAACTACAAATTTTCTAAAACAACATTGAGCTAAACTATCATTAACCAATCGAACACCCACTAGATAAAGGTCTATTAAAAGTTTCATGATCGCAAACTAGAATTTTAGTGTGGGTTTAGTTATCTCTAATTAAAGCATTAAACAAGTCCAAAAGAGTACATGCTTGAAAATCCAAAAACCAAAAAAACATGTATGAACCAAATTAATTCCAAATGGTTTTTGTTAAAAACATACAATCAAGGCCCAAAAATAAAGAAAACAAAATCAAGTTAACTCATGCAAAGAAGAGAAATACAACTTAATGGGGATATTAACATTTACCATGATGAGAATAAGCATAGAGGATCTTCAAGTGTAGATAAGATCTCCACCTGGTTCGAAAATTGATTTCTTCAGATTTTTCTAGTTAAATCATAATTCATTCAATCTCCAAATACCTAATATGAACTAAATCAGTAATTACAGAATTTTATGGTTACAGAAAACATATATCTTGTTTACAATTCCTAGACAAGTCTAGTTAATGGAACGAACTTTTGGCAGATTATGTGCCTCAAAATAAGTGTTTTTTCTGGCATGGCCTGGCGGGCTCTTTTGGTAGCTATGTACGAGATCCGTTTGGACTAACTAAATTTTTACAACCCTAGTTAAGTCAGGAAAAAAGAAAATCAAATTATTCTTCTTTCCAAGACCAAGACACAATGAACACCTCAAAAATACGAAACAGTAAAAAACAACATCAAAAATACGAAACACACCTAAGGTTCACCCACAAGTATTTTGATGTATAAATTCACAGTCTGACCTCGAGGTATTTGGCAAGAAAAATAACATAACATGTTGTTTTTATTTTTCTGACCCAACTGACTTGTCGGGATTTTACTTATGACATCTAACTCAAAAATTATTAAATTATTGAAAACTTTATTATCCGAAAATGTGCCCAGTAGATCAGGTACAATACAAAATAACAACTGACTCGAATAACTATAATCGAGTTAAATTTATGAACCGAACCAGAGCATCAGAAAAAGAAAAAAAAACAACCAACGTTCTATTGCACCAAAAAGAACTAGATCCAAGTCCTAAGTTACTTTAGAGACTTGTCGTATCCAAAGAAATCCCAAACCCAAACCATTGCAACTCTTCCTTAAGAACAAAATCTCTTTTATATAACATCGGGGTTTAGTTCCTTGAATTAATCTACTTGAAATCATATCTACAATGATTCAACTCTAATCGGTGGAGGTTACTAAATTTAATTTTTCTGTGACGTGAAGACGTGCATGTCCAAATGGCAGATGCGATTCTGACTTGGACATGTAACCATTTTAGGCGCATCCGTATTACGTAAGCAGAATTTATGCATCATTTTTGATGAGGAACGTCAGTACGGTGTGCTGTGTTGTATCATGGCATATCCCATATATGGATGCCAAAATATAAAATGTGTGTGTGAAGATAACAAACCACTTTCTACAATTTCTCCAGTCAGATCCATCGTTTCCACAAGTATTTTATCTACAAAGGAGAGGTATATATGGACATCCACTCCGATAATTGATTTTCGCATTCATGGGGGTGTTTATGGTGTGTTTCTGGAGAGGAGGTTGTTGCATTCATGAGATTTGCTGAGAGACTGTTGTCTTTCCATTAGGATGTTGATTCACCTATGATAAACAAATTCTTTCTCTATTCAGATCATCATTTTGATGAATCTAGGATTTATGGATGGATTTATACTGTACTTCAACATAAAGTGAAGAGCTTGTTCTTCATGGTCCAATTTCCTACATAACTCTTTACTTGCGAATCGCTGAGTACATTGGAGATAGGTAATTCTATCATCTTTAAAATTCCAGAACCAGTAAATTTTCCAAACCCCAAGATCCTTCGACTATCTGTCCGATTGGAAAACGAGCACCTTGATTCAAAAGTTGCTATCCAACTCCCCCATTCTTGAAGAGTTGGATTTGGAAGTTCTTAATGATGGAGGAGATATACAATATCTGTGTGTTCATTGTCCTAATTTGAAGCGGTTTTTCACAGATGGTGCATGATCTTGGATATCGAAATAGATACACCAAATTTACAATCTGTCAATTTCTATTTAACTCTTGCCAAGGATTTTTTTTTGCATAATTTTGCAACATTACTTGATACACGAATTTTGATTTCATCTTCAGAAAATGGGAAGGGGAGGAATGGTTTAAATTTAATCTTCAGACGACTAAACTTTAATTTTACTAGTCTTTTAAGTGTGAAACATCTAAGAATATGTGATGTTATCTTAATGTCTCTTTCCTATCAAGATGATTTCAAAACGAAGTTGCCTTCGTTTTATAATTTGATCCATTTGGAAGTAATACTTACAATTTTTTTGGTACTTCATGTCGGATTCTGGAAATACTACTCGACTTTTTCCATGTCTTACCAAATCTGGAGTCTCTCGTCTTTAGCGAAGGAGGTTTCCCATATAAAACTTACTACAATGATTGTTGGTCAGCAAATTTAATTGCTCAGTGTTTGTTGTTACACCTCAAGTCAATTGAGTTTTGCGGGGTTTGGTTGAACCAATTCGGTAAGGATTTGTTAAGATATTCAAAAGTCTGACAAAGGGTAAGAATTACAGATGCAGATAACTCAGAGTTAGCAGAGAATTAAAATTGCAAAAACATAATTATAGATTAGATATCATTATTTCTGAGAGGTTGAGCTGACTTTGTACTACATGTCTCTTTATACTTGTATGGATATTTTGCGTGTCTTGCGATGTTTAGGATTTTTTCATTATAGCGATTACTTTACCAAGAACGCATCTATTGTAATGTTATGGATAAAAAAGTTACTTTAAATTTTCTGTGATTAATTTCCCATAGTATAATAATAAAAGTATTTATTGTAATTTTTTAAATATAGTGCCTCATACTATGTTTAAATAAAATATTATATTAAGATGAAAATTGGTCATTTGTTTTATATTTACTTTTTTTTTCTTCTGAATCACACAACTTTTATTAATTTTGAAAATGATACAACTTATTACAAGATAATGAAAGTAGCAAATTTAAAGTTCAAAATAAAAAAGCTTGTAAGGCCCAGTTCTAATCAACATAAAAGAAAGCTTGTGGATTACAGACTTTTAGCAGAATCTGTAATAGTCAGTGTCAGGTAACTCTATTCTTTCCAGTAAAGATGGTCTCCCCATGAAAATATGTCTTTCACCTGCCTGTAATTGAGCTCATTTCTTAGCCACTGCATCAACTGAGAAATTCACCTCTCTAAAGCAATGATTAAACTGAACTGACATAATGCACTTTATTGCCTTATTCCACCTCATCCTAATGAACCATGAAACTTTTCTTTTTGCAAATTCAGTTATCACAGTCTTTGAGTCATATTTAAGAATAATATGCTGCATTTTCCACATCACATCCAATTCCACAGCACAGACAACAACATACACTTCTGCAATGTAGTTGGTTGCAATTCCCAGACCACCAGTTAGAGTACCTATCACCTGAAAATTGTGATTGTTTTACATTTACATGCACTCTTTTCTATTTGGAATAAACATGACGTTTAGACTTCACCTTGTTTGAGTAAGATATCTTCACTATCAACCTTTTAATGTGGCACTTAACTCCGCCAACCTATAAGATTAACATGTGTCTAAGAAGTATGCTTAGCAATGTGTTCAAAAATAAAGTTTTACTAACTGTTAGAATTATACGAGAATATGGTATTAGTTGGTTCGAGTAATTCGGTGTAAACTTACATTTTAAATAATAGAATTGGATACTACATTAACTAATGGCTTGTTGGAGAATTGAAATCTTGTAGATGTTTATTAGTTTCTCCTTTGACGGAATTTATTAGATAAGTTTATATCTGGCCATAACCCATTTAACTTTTAACTAAAAAAATATTTGGTATGGTTCAAAATATAGATAAAATGAAAGTATGATTTGGTTTATGACATTGTATAATGAATCAACTGGTTTTACGCACATATATATATATAGCTATTGAGCTAAAAAAGTTTAAAACAATACTTTTTTGGTGGCATGTTATTTAAGATCGACCAAAGCATATTCAAAATCAGCAAAATGAAACCAAAACCAACTCATCAAACGAATGTGCATGGTCGAATAGAAAAATAAGATAACCGATGGTTCGGTTATCCAACCACCCATGAGGTATGTCAGATAAGTCTCGGAAAATTACCCATTATTAGTATAAATTTAGGGTAAATGTTTGTTTACTAAGATGCTTATATGTCTAACTGTATATAAATATAAGTTATTCTTCCGTTTCCGTGAATATTAATAAATTTCTCCCTTCTTTTCTCTCTATTTTTGAATCCTTCTTATTTCATAACAGCTATATTGTTATTATATTTTTGAAAAATATGAATGATCCATGGAAGAAAAAATGTCTAATAAAAAAATTAATCTAATAACACTTCTATTTATGAATTTTCTATAACTTTCTTTTTCTTAAAAACTTTATCCTTCTATTTTATTCTAGAAACAATAAACTTTTTTTTGCTTGTTAATCACGTTTCTTTTTATTCTTTTCAATATCGTCACTAATTAAATCCATATGTATTTAAATTTTTTTTACGTTTGTCCACTAAATATATGGCTCGACTAAAAATATTGCAGCTGCCTTTGGCCGTGTTGATGACATTAGCAACATTAGCCTATCCAAAGAAAAATCTTGGATCCGTCTCTGCTTAAAGTGCCTCGACATTGGACTCACATGGTCCTCTATCTTGTATCCAGTTATGTCCCTTTAAATGTGAGTATTTCGTTTTTGTTAAATGAAAAAAATTTATCCACAATTTTTAACACTAGTATAATCTTTTTTTTTAGAAAGAAAAGCAAAGTGGAACAAGAAGTGGGTCGCCTAAAAAAAATAAAACAAAATAAAATGAGTTTTAGCGAAATATTACATATTTGAGCTCTCAAGTGCAGTGTAGTTAAGATCGGTCTACAAGGTTGATTTTCAAGCGAGACTCGTTAGCCGCTAGTCTGATGAAGCAATCTTCAATTCCTCATCTGTGACGGACCTGGAAATTACCCCTGGAGCGCCATGGCGCGTGGGCCATAACTTCCCCGATGCGCCTTGATGATGCTACGATTTGGGCTTTAAAACTAGGAAACGCACGTCCATTTGCCCTTGCAAGCATGCTCGTGGAGCATGATGGAGCTAACTTAGCTTCCACACCGTTCCAACTTACCACATAACAAGGGTATAAAGCCTTGAAGGCTATGGAAGATGCACATTTACATGCATCACTGGCTTCCAAGTCTTGTCCAGGCATAAGGCATGCTTGGACTTTCACGTAGGCCATTGACGGCCTAATTCCACTTTCCTTATCGGCTTATGCAAGCTCCGGTAACTTGCATATCGATGTAGCTTACTTTCGGGCCATGCCCAATCCGCCATTGGTACATGCCTAAGTCGAACGTCTTGATAGGAAGTATGAGCATCCACTTGATGGCATGCAACTTGCCTCATCGAGTCTGGCCACAATTATCTCTTGCATCGCATCACCGAGCTTAGATGATATGAGGGGCCAACGTGCTGGACCGACAATGCTGCAACTCATTGCGGCTTTCTACGTACAGTTCCCTACTCTAAAGGGATCAAGCACAGACCGTAGTTCATCTACGAAGGGACATCAACTAAACCCAACTCGTTTGCAAGGTAGTGGCCTAGCAATAATGGTAATGCCCTGGTCCGTATAGGCCGTTTCGTCAAGATGCACAATGATTATGCATTATCGGGTCCGCGGCGTGGCATAATGATGCCTTCGAATCAGATGCCCTATTGGCAAGGCTACGCAACTATAAATGAGGCTTACGCATCATTTAGACTCTTTCGGCTAAGCTATGAAGCTTACTTGGTGCATGGTCCGCATATGCACCATCAACCAACTACCCCTTCCTATATATATTAACTTGCAATTTTTATAAGTTGGAATAGGGGAGCAAAGTGACATGCTTGCTTCACTGTTCATCCGCAATGATTGCGCACAATGATTGCGTATAATGATTTCGCACAATGATTGCGTAGCACTCGCTTCTGCCGTATTGCACAACTAGTTCCGGCTATCATTCTCTCTGGAGTATTGCATAATGATTGTGCAATATTCTCTCGGCCTGCCCTCTCTGGCCTGATGCACAATGATTGTGCAATATTTGCTCTAGGCTAATAGTCCGCATAACGCGCAGTGATTGTGCTGCAACTCCCAAGGCATCTATCCAACTGTCCTAATGCATTATTTGATGCGAGATTTGGCTCTCAGCCAAATACCAAACATAATGCGTTATTTTGGCACGATATTGGCCTTAAGCCAATCTACGTCTTACCAAGCAACGAAAGATTTGGATGAAGCTTCATCTCAGGCCATGACGCATCTTTTAGCATGCGCCATGCTAAAAGTGCGGGTGTTACATTATTACACCCTTTAAAGAATTTCGTACCCAAAATTCAAAACAAACTAGGGTTCGGATTCCTCAAGTACTCGTTCCATACCAAACACTCAGGAATCCTCAAAGCTCACAGGGGACTTGGCCAATATTTTGGCAAAATCCGACATGACAAGCCATTTTTTCTGCAGTGCTGTATGGCCCAGTGCCAGAGTAGTTGGATTCACCGGTCTTTCACCGTCCCCAAATGTTTACTCCCCCGGAATACTAACTTACCTTCCCAGACGGCATGTCCGTAGATTTTGTCAGACGTTGGTAATGACATCACACTCCGTCCAATGAATGAGTGCGAGGTGATCAACCCAAATGCCACAGTAAGATGGATACCAGCCAACTGTCCCAGACAGTTTCCGGTGGTTAAGTGCCTAAATTAGGCCAAGCAGTGGCACAATACTGAGAAAAATTTATACTTTCCGCACAAATGTTGGCCTACCCCACTAACTTGCGCATAAGTTGGCCTACCAAACAACTTAGAATTTTCTTCGAGGATAAATACTCGCTAATGAGTCCATTACGCATAGTCCTTAGAGTTATCTCGGAACTTGCTCTGATACCAACTGTGACAGACCGGAAAATTACGCCTGGACGCGCAGACCATAACTTCCCAGATGCGCCATGATGATGATATGATCCGGGCCTTAAAACTAAGAGACGCACGTCCATTTTCCCTTTCAAGCATGCTCGTGGAGCATGATGGGGCTAACTTAGCTTCCACACCGTTCCAACTTACCACAAAACAAGGGTATAAAGCTTTGAAGGCTATGGCCGATGCACCTTTACATGCATCACTGTCTTCCAAGTCTTGTCATGGCATATGGCATGCTTGCACTTTCATGTAGGCCATTGACGGCCTAATTCCACTTTCCTTAGGCTTATGCGAGCTCCGCTAACTTTCATATCGATGTAGCCAACTTTCGGAGCCATGCCCAATCCTCCATTGGTACATGCCTAAGTCGAACTTCTTGATAGGAAGTATGAGCATCCACTTGATGGCATGCAACTTGCCTCATCGAGTCTGGCCACAATCATCTCTTGCATCGCATCACCGAGCTTAGATGATATGAGGGGCCAACGTGCTGGACCGACAATGCTGCAACTCATTGCGGCTGCCTACGTACCGTTCCCTACTCTAAAGGGATCAAGCACAGACCGTAGTTCATCCACGAAGGGACATCAACTTAACCCAACTCGTTTGCAAGGTAGTGGCCTAGCAATAATGGTAATGCCCTGGTCCGTATAGGCCGTTTCGTCAAGATGCACAATAATTATGCATTATCGGGTCTGCGGCGTGGCATAATGATGCCTTCGAATCAGATGCCCCATTGGCAAGGCTACGCAACTATAAATGAGGCTTACGCATCATTTAGACTCTTTCGGCTAAGCTATGAAACTTACTTGGTGCATGGTCCGCATATGCACCTTCAACCAACTACCCCTTCCTATATATATTAACTTGCAATTTCTACAAGTTGGAATAAGGGAGCAAAGTGACATGCTTGCTTCACTGTTCGTCCGTAATGATTGCGCACAATGATTGTGCAGCACTCGCTTCTGCCGTGTGCAATACTGTTTCCGGCTATCATTCTCTCTGGCGTATTGCATAATGATTGTGCAATACTCTCTCGTCCAGTCCTCTCTAGCCTGATGCACAATGATTGTGCAATATTGGTTCTAGGCCAATAGTCCGCATAACGCGCAGTGATTGCGCTGCAACGCCCAAGGCCATCTACCCAACTGGCCTAATGCATCATTTGATGCGAGATTTGGACCTTAGCCAAATACCAAACATAATGCGCCATTTTGGCATGATATTGGCCTTAAACCAATCTACCTCTTACCAAGCAACGGAAGCTTTGGATGAAGCTTAATCTCTGGCCATGGCATATCTTTTAGCATGCGCCATGCTAAAAGTGCGGGTGTTACATCATCCCTTTCGATTTTTTGCGAATTTCAAATCTGATTTTCCAACAAGTTTCAAGTATGATTTTCGAGTGTTTTTGCAAGTTTCAAGTTTGATTTTCTCGAGTTTTGATTAACACGACCAATTTTCTCTAGTTTTGATGTTAGTAGCAATATATGTGATCAAAGGGACTCAAGTGTCTAATAAGAGCATCCATGTATTGGCGAGTTCCAAGCCTGGACTATTACTCCTCACTCCCCAACCGCGTAGGTCCCAAGGACGAGTTAGACTACTTTGCTTAAGCATTTAATAGAGAGGTTTACACTTGAGCGTCTAAATAAGGATAACCATTCTTTAATTCACAGTCAGCTCAGGGGACATGTTAGAAAAATATTTGTTCGCCTGCAATTCAAGCATTTTCGTTCTAACAACATCACAACCGACTGTTGAACATATGGATATTGTGATAATACGCGCTAAAACACTTGCTAAGTAAAACTTGTATAGATTATAAGCGAATTGATTAGAAATCGTTTATCCGTTACAATGATGTTGGATAAAATAAAATAAAATACTACATACAATTTTCGGACAAACAGGGAGATGAAGTTCCAATTATGGGCTCAACCTGCTCAGGGGCAAATCGGCAAATGAATGGGCCCAACAATATACATGGAGAGGGTGGAAAAAAGAATCCTTAAGACCTTTAAAGCCTTGCTTAGTCTCTCAATCTAGTCTAGAGTTCTCTCTTTCTCAGATTATTTTTAATCCAGGCATTCGCCTAGGCGCCCAAGTCACACGGGGCATGCATGAGGCGCCTAGCTAATAAAGCGCTCAAGGCGCCAATAACGTGCGCATTACCTTTTCTTTCTTTTTTTCTGGTCGCCTTAGGTGCGCCAAAGACATGGCGATTCGCGTCTAGCGCCTCACACAACATAGGTCTAGACTACACCTGAAGCAAGTAACTCCATATGTGACCTCACATCCAACAGAAGAAGAAACTGCCACAACATTTGCAAATTTTGGACTTGTGAAATTCAAGTTACAGAGAACAATTGAATCAACAACAATTCACTTCAGAATGTAAGCTACAGAGAATGTAAGAACACAATTACTACTCTCATCGCCTTGACAGAGAATGAAAGTTGAAACTACTACCGAGAGCTATAGAGAAGATGCATTTACAGCATGCTAAAACTACCAGAGAAAATATGAACTTTGTAGAGCTAAAACTAGGGGTTACAAAAAACTGATAATGTATACTTTCAGTCACTTATGTTTAGTACATTTCCAAAGGCAAAAAATCGCTCAAGACTAGCCAAAATACCACAGCCACGCCATGTCAAGTTGCAACAATTTCATACGCCTATCAGCACTTCCAAAGATTCAGTTCATGTCAACATTCAATTCAACTAGATTCTTGCAGTCAAATATCAAATTACACCATCATTTAAAGGCTAACTACTTGAAAATAAAAATTATGAATTTCGTTCAATTCTATCAAACTACAGAACTACACCATCTACTGTTTTGGGCCAATGAACAGAACCTAGGGTTCAGGTTCAAAATTTATATGAAACCCTACTAGATCCACAAAATCTTAGAAATGACAGGTTAAGATCATCGGTCAATATCTAGTTACACATACAAGACCAGTCTGATTCGCACAGATCAGACGCAGAGTTGCCCTCATTGTCTTTCGCATCTGTATCAGCATTTTGCTTTACAAGAACTTCTGCAATGGCATCTCTATCACACATGGCCGCATAACACGATGGAGTTTGGCTGATATTGTCCTGAAAAAACAATGAAGACATGAGACGCGGATAGTTGGGGATCAATCACCACTGTATAATTTATTTAAAGCATCATACAAACATACTTGATCTCTGCAGAATTGTGAGATAAATATGAAGTGCTCGAACAACTTTTTTACACCCATCAAGGAATATGAAAGTTTACTCGGTGCATATGGAGGAACATGTTGAGTATCTTAAACGATGAAAACAGAAAACCAGACGTACATCTAAAACTCAACCTAAATAAAGGAAATTCAGAATGGAAGCAGAGAAGGTGAAATTTGTCAAATAGAGGTAACAACTTCTGATACTTCGGATATCTACTGCTTCTATAGTACTGTTCTATGAAGGTCGTAAAACTGTGGCAAGTTTAAGTTAAAAGAATTGCCAAGATAATCCTCTGAAATTCGAAAAAGAATGTTGCACAATCATAATAAACGTGTTCATCACGTGTTTATCGGGTCCTGAAAATATGCAAGATTTGAGATGGCTAAGATAGTGGAACACTAGTACATCAAAAGGTTACCTATTTGAGATGGCTAAAACAGTAGCTCCTGTTAGCTAAGAGCACTTGGCATACCAATTCTCATTCGGCCATGTTAAAAAAAAAGGAAAAAAAACAGCATATGCCCAACAAGAAAGACATGTAAATACTGAGACATGTATGGTGAATCATATAGCTGATATGATAGACATCATAATGGTCAAGACCTTATCCTCTCAGGTAACTCGTAACGAAGACACAAACGTGATGGAACAACATTAAGTCGGATACAATCAACTAACTTTTTTCAATAAGATATAACATTTTACTTTTCAATAGGATATAACCTTTAAGATTCACTAGAACACCACTCTCTTTCTATTTTCATACTACGAAGGACTTCGTTAGCAATAACAATATTTTCTACTATGAGTCTCTTTTGAATGAAAGCAGATCGCTGAGGAGAAATGCATTTATCTAAAGCAGTTTTCAATCTATTAGCAAGGGTTTCAGAAATTATCTTATAAAGAGTATTACTAAAACTAATGGGTAAACAGGGTTAATCACTTTTAAGTTTCAAGGGAATGAAAGTGTTATAAATATTATCAGTTAATTTACCAGTTTAAAAGAAATTAGAAACAAAATCAGTGATACTGTCACCCATTATATCATCAGAAACATTATGAATTGCAACATCAGACGAACAACTAATATGAAAAAAAATGATTTTTATGCAAATGAATCATGATGCATTTGTTCTCTATCTTCCAGCCACAAACCAGTAGGATCTCTTAGCTTAGGTATGTGATTGTGCCGTCTTCTCTGGGAAGCATTTATGTGAAATATCTAGTGTTCCGATCATGTTTCTTTCAAGAAATTATATCTGCTGTTTTTTTGCCAATATACACAAGAAAATTATTATTAATTCAAAGAATGAAAGTATTAAATTCGTTTTGTTCTAACCAACACCTAAAGAACATATATGGCCTTTCTATCCAGGGAATATAGGTGTGTGATCAGATCCTACTCTCGTCAGGTGCAGCGCAGCAGCATTTGGATGAGAGTGATACCACACATGGTTAACTATTAGTAACTCATTCTCTATTATTTGTCCAACTGTATGGTGTCCGGTGTCCCTATGAAGTTCAAATCTATAAGACCCAACTGTTGGATAGTAGACTAGATGAAAATTGAAGCATGGCATATTGTGTCATTTCCACCACCTTTTTCTCTTGAATTCATAATGAATTCATACCACCTAAAAGCACCCAAGGTTTTTGAAATGATTAGTTCATATTACTGATAAATTCCTACTGTGCATAGTTTCCAGGTGCATGCAGGACACCACAGATGTAAGACATAACCCATGATTCCTGCTTCCTGTCAACTTTCATATGTATAATGTATGAATTCTACTTGTATTAAATCAGACCAAGCAACAAACATGCCCTTAGACCTTCTAATAGATTGAATTATAATCCAATTGTTGATTTTTTTTTTTCTTAGTATAAGTTCCATTTTTTTGGAAGCCTACGTTTGTCTCGGAAACAAAAACCAGATCAGTCTTATGCTTGTCAACAAGAAATCGAAGATGATCCAAGGTTTTGGTACAAGCCCAACCCTGAGCATTCCAAGATGGAATCTCTATGTTTAAACTAGTGAGTTTAGCAAAAATTCTTCGTCAACCGTGGTTTTAAACTACACCAAAACCGCCTCTCACATGAGGTGGGACCCAACCCACCTAATAATGGGCCCCTGCTAGCTTTTGGGGGGCAAGTCCCACTCCATATGAGCGGACGGTTTTGGAGTAGTCCAAAACCACGGTCTGTCCACAATTACTCAGTTGCAAGACAAGCTAATATCAATCAATTTTTCCATTCCCCTGAAAAATCCGACAGAAAAACAACATAATCCAAAAAGTAGGCACACATAGTATACTAACACAGAAATAATAATCAATGCTAACCCAATTACTAAAAAAACAAAGGCACCAACATATAAGGGATATAGGGTGGGTTGAGTCTCGCAGATTATCCCGCATGAACCAAGGGAATGGCCACTCACCCCAAGATCCAAAAAGCAGGTTTTAACCCAAAACTCTAGTATCCATCAAAACAGCATATTAATGAAAACAGCGCTGCGAGCCTTACTGTCGGCTGTGTACCATGTTTTGTCCTGCGTGACACAGCCCCTGGGACCCCCAACCATAGACTACCAGGGTCGGCTTTGCAGGACACAGCCGAAGGAAAAACTTGCATTTTGTAACGGTAAAACTAAAACAATACATACAAAAACGACTGATGGTAATGAAATGCATTGGAAATCTAAGATGGAGTTAGTAGACAAATCGAGACTGAATTAAACCCACATTCCTACAATCTGGCCGCTACCAACTGAAACTAATCTCAACTGGTTTTCAACTACTGCATCATTGGTATACACAACTGCGAAGGAATACATTGCCTTCACACTCAATAAACCCAATAAATAAATGCAACATCATTTCAGCAACAAAATTTACTAAACATTATAGGCTCATATCAAGTGACATTAATAAACTCAAAGGGAATTAAAAAAAGAGAATATTAGATGTTCAAACACAAAAACACTAATGATATCTAGCATTGATAAACACTATAAGCTCATATCAAGTTTTTTTAATTGTTTTTTTTTTCTTTTTTTAATAAATGAAAGATCAAATACAAAATTCATCTAAAGGATTTACATCAGACAAGAAGCTTGGTATTTTAATCTAGCATTGTTTGTATCAAATATCTTATTTAACCTCAAATACAACTACAGTAACTGCATGTCAAAATGTCGATTCAAATGAAAATCTAACTTGAACTTTTATATTGATGTGTATGAAAAATGATTATGACTCACTATACTATATTGTAGTGGTAGCAAGTCTTTCAATGCTCCAAGTGAAGATATGAACTCAAAATGCTAGCTGCACTTTTTCCATATGAAATGAAATACATTTCAGGCGTTCAGAATTGAATCTTCCAGACCGTAAGTTGGGTTCCTTGCTCATGGGATCAAAAAACCACCCCTGCTAGTCATAGGTTGGGGAGAATCATCACCGTAAGACTAGCAGGGCGTGGGTTTTTAGTCAGTTCCATCTTCCATGTGAAGCTTATAACAATCAACTTTTCGAATGGCACTTGAAAAATTTAACAGGATAACACCATGATACAAAAGTATGGATAGTACTGCGACACGCATAATAACAGCAAAATTATGAAAATGACAGATAGCAGGGGGCTGGACTTTTTTGACAGTGAGTCCCACCCGTCTTCCTGAGATATCCAACCCACAGTCAGTCAAGTAAGATTGGCTAAATTAATAATCCAGACAGCAATGCTAGACCTAGCTTGGGTTCGATACCATTGGCTGTCCTGCATGACCCAGGAGATTCGCCCTCACCATTACCGTGGATTTGTCATTTTGCAACCAGAAATTCTAGACTGACCGAGGCTGATCTTACAGGTTGTCTCCCAGGAGACACACTCCTGGTCAGTCCAGAGTTTTCCTTTGGCAAATTAATAACCCAAAACTCTTTTATCCATCAAAGATTCGAAACAATATAATCATGGAAAAACTAAAACACAACATGCAGAAAAAGACCAAAAGTTGGATAAAATTGAGCTGATATCATAAATGTGAGATAGAGTTGGTAGACAAATCGGGACTGAATTAAACCTGTTATCTGTGGATACCACATACCTATGGTTGTCTGGCCGATAGAACTAATCACAAGTTCACACCTGGTTTTCAATTTATGCATCACCATTGGTATACAAAACTGTGACGGAATCATACATAGCCGTCACACTAAATAAACCCAAAACATGCAACATTCACAGAAACAAAATTTAGTACAGTATCTATAGTTAAAGAGATACCAATAGGCTCATATCTCACGCATAGCAGTCTTTCAATGCTCCAAGTGAAGATTTGAACTCACTTTTCCATACAAAATTCTTTAGGTACTACTTAAACTAATGGGTCAGCATTCAGATGGGCAAAAAGGGTTGATCACTTCAGGAATCAAGGAAATGAAAGTTTTATTATCAGGTAATTTACCAGTTTGGAAAAAATTAACTGTTAGAATTTATAGAAACTTAAAATACGATGGTACTACGGAGATATACGAGTTTTTCCTTAACACTGCTCGTGTAGAGCTCCTAAAACTCTATAATAGATAGTAGTGAAGCAATACTTTAATCTCTCTCAATTCTTATCAATGTTTCTTGCTTGGGTACAAATGAGAGTACAACTGCCTATAGGCAGTACGTAACCAACTTCTTTCTTTCTTTTGACTGATTTTAGCAACTCATGTATTCTCTAGAGATTTCTTTTCCTTAACTCTGACTAGCTAGTTTATCTTTTCACACTTAACAATTAACCGACTTGACTTAGTCTAGACTTTTCTTGAACTCTTACAAGTTAACACTGACTTATACTAGCTAGTTTACATTACAAGACTTTAATAAACTAACCTGGACACTTCTAGTATTTTCTAGACAACTAGCTTATTCTCTGAACTTGTCTAGAGAATTCTAGACAATTACAAATTACAAATTGCCACTAGTTTAGAAAGTCAAGAAATGACTAAGTTGTTCTAGTCTTGTAATGTGAACTAGAACCAGTATCAGTCAGTTCACATAATGTGAAAGCTTAATAACTTAGCTTGAAAGAGATGTAAAAGAATTAGCTAGAAGGTCAGTCATTCTTGTACTACTTGGGTAAAGAAAAAAAAACTCTAGAGAATTAGAGAGAAGTAGAAGTTGGCATTGTAAGAAAGGGTGAGTTTACAAAAACAAGCCTTGCTTCAACTATGCTAGTTTACTAGAAGCTATATATGAGCAACACTAATGCGATTCTATGATTGTATATTTCTGAAGTACTATCGAGTGTTCACATGTATATAAAAGGTCCAACATTAACAAAATCAGTGATACTGTCACCATTATATTCCAATGTTACTGAAAGAAACCTGGGGCGTATCCATCAGGCCCGGGAATCCCCCACAAGTTCTTAGATTTCAAGAAGAATCCTAGTTAATTCAGCATCAAAATATCATGTGCAAACATATCATCAAAAACATCATGAATAGCAACATCAGAAGAACAACTAATATGGCAGAAAAATGATTTTAAAGCAAATGATGCATTTGTTCTCTATCTTCCAGCCACAAACCGTACAATCTCTTAGCTTATGTGATTGTGCCTTCTTCTCTGGGAAGCTTTTATGTGGGTATCTATTGTTCCTATCATGTTCTTTGAAGAAATTACTTCTGCTGTTTTCTTGCAAATATATATGTTCAAATTTATTCCAAGTTTCGAGTTCATTTTCAAGGTCTCCCAGGATTTTTTTAGAAACTAGATGGCCTGGTTTTCTATTATTTGTCCAAGTGTATGGTGTCCCTATGATTCTATGAAGTTCAAATCTATAAGACATAACTGCTGGATAGTAGACTGTATGAAAATTGAAGCTCTGCACATTGTGTCATCTTCTTTATCTGTAGAATTCATAATGAAATTTATATCACCTAAGAGCACCTAAGATATTTGAAATGATTAATTCAGATTACTAATAAATCCCGAGTGAGCATATTTTCCAGGTGCATCCAGGGCAGCATAGATGCATGGCATAACCCATGATTCCTCAATGTCAACTTTGATATGTATAATGTTTAGTGCATAATGTATGAGATCTACTTGTATCAAGTCAGACCAAGCAACATACATGCCCTTACACCTTCCAATATATGAAATCATTGAAATTACTTTTTTGAGTATAAGTTCCGCTTTTTGGAAGCCTATGAATGTCTGAGATTGTAAGAACAAAATAGTTGGACTAGAAAGCAGACTAGATAACAAATTACTAAACAACAAATTTCAAAATCAACTATTTTAGCTAGAAATATATCAATTCGCCTCAATAAAAATAAGATAGTGAAAGAAGATTTAAGAAGAGTTTTATATCAAAGATTACCTGATCAGAGCTCCCAGAATTAGTACTCTTCTCTTTCAAAGAAAGATTGTCCAGTCCATCAGACACATGGTTCTCTTCAATAAGCACAGATTCAGCCAAATAGCAGGAACTGGATTATCAGACTCTTTTTCATTCTCTCCACAAATGCCTATCCTAGTTGAAAACCACCGATCTTTATGTAGTCTTGCAACAGCCATGTCCAACCTCAATACTGATACCTTCCTTTCAATGAACTTTTCTTGTTCCCTTTCTCTCTAGCCACTTCCTTAGCGAAATCTGCAGCAACACTAGTTTCTTCATCATCAGCTGGGATGATTACTATTGTTTCCTTCTGAGCTCGAGAAGATTGGATTCTGCTATCCCAGTCCACATCCATCCCGAATCTTAATGACCTTTCCCTTTTGCTGTCAACCCGCCTAGCTGCTTGAACTGACTGCGCTTCGACTTACACATCAAGAACATCTGCACTTTTTTCTCCTTTAAACTTAAGTTGGCTAGTATGTTTTTCCTCCTTTAGCATGAGCTTGTTCCTTGTCGTCTAGGCTTATGAATCTGTTTGTCTGGCTTATTTAAAGTTTCCCAGTGGTTAAAAGTACTCTTTACATTGAGTACTTTTAACCTCCACAATCATCATCATTATGAATAATCCTCATACAGTGAGTACAAGTGAACCATTAATGTGTTTCTGATCTAATTTCATTCATAACAGTAATATTAGAACCAGAAGTACTACTAATAAAATTGAATTTCTTCTTCATATCTTTGGTGATGCGTTCTAACATTTCATTGACATCTTTAATCTTATGAGCTATCTTATAATCAAATCCAAACACGGCCAGACCGTCACTTACATTTTTCATTTTGAATTTCGTCCGAAATGTCTTCAGCATCATAGGCTACTTCCTTGAGTTCACCCCCCTTGAATGGAGCTCCGTGAGGATCACGATATGATGTCTGGAACCCTAATTTCCCAATTCGAAGTGAGTTTACTGAGAGCAAATAACATCATGCTGTCTTAGTGTTCGCGTTTTTCCCAAAAATTCTTCATTCGTTCCACCAGAATCCCATACAACAAAACCAATACTCCATCTTGAAGAACCCATTTCTGTCTTCTTTAGTTCTTACTGATTACTTAGGATTTTGATTTAAGAGAAAATTATAAATGAGATGAATTAGGGTTTGAATCAATTTGGGGGAGAAAAAAGAAATGAGAATTTTGGAATTGAAACCATATGGCAAACAAAACAGAAGATGGATCGAGCTGCTGCAAAATAAGATGAAATAGTATTGAGAGATTTCGATACTTTCACCTGAAGACGGACTGGACTCGTCGGAAATGTTTCTCTTCTTCTCTTCTCTTCTCTTTTCTCTATGGCCGCTGTATGCCTGGATTTCAGATTTTACTCATTTTAGACGCCACGTAGAAACGTTTTTATCAGAGAACTAAATTACTAACATTGTCCTCGTAATTAAATAAAATTACCAAAATACAGCTCCACGAGTTTCGAAAGGCACTTTCATTTCCAACCGGAGCACCTCACATTGTAGAGCACTTGCCGGTGACTTGATAGAGAGATGGCCGGCCAAGAGCCAGGGTAGAAAACATCTCGGACAAAACTTGTCTTGCAGTCAATCAATTTTTTTTACAGTTGGTGTATTTATTTATTTTTATTTTTTTGGCAGATTATTGACCAGAACATTGCCAACAAAGGCATTCCCTTGCATTCTCCCTCTCAGTATTTAGTTCATGGATGCTCAAAAAACAATTCTTTCCTCATGGTCATCTAGCGGAAAATCAAAATTATAAAAAAATATCATCTACTTGTTTTAGCTAGTAGAGGTGTTATTAGGCTCAGCACAATTATCGTGCATGGCTTCGAGCTAAAAGGAAAATCAAGACAATTCTCACATGCTTACTTGAAACCCTAATTAGAGTTTCATCTAAACAGAGAAAGTGTTTGTTTGAATCTCAAGTTATTAAGCAACCCTCAGTCTTGAACATCTATAAATAGAGCGGCTCTTTCAACTGGAAAATTCAATCCCTGACACTTTGTGTCCTAATTGATTACTAGATTCTTCCTCTATTGACCTAGGTTTCCTCTGAGAAACATAATTAGGTCTACGACTAAAAAAATTCACTTGGGGATTCGTTAAGCCAGGTACGACTATCTTTTATCTTGATAGTTCGTATATCCTAGTCTTGTTTTTTTGTTATCGAGGTTTTCGTAATTCCTTCCAAGAAAGATAGATAGTAATCGCGAAGTTATCTTCATCTCAGAATTTGTGATTCCCCAAGATAGATATCTGAAAACTATGCTTAATAATTGATAAGTTGAAGATTGTTCTTAAAAGGTGGTAAAGAATCCATGCTTCTCAGCTAACTGAGTGTAAGCATTCCAGATATGTGAGGTTTGCTAGCTTTGTCTATTGTAAACAGATTTCCAATCCTTGATCTTTGATCTAAAGGGAAATCGAATAGGCTTATCTGTTATAGGAAGATTAGTATCAAAAGTCTTCACTTAGGTTCAAGCAACTCTTAGGCTGTAAAGGACATCAGCTAAAGGAACCAATTTCATAGAGCCTTGCGAAGTTCAAGAGACGTAAGGCGCGCGAGTGTAACTGAATCGCTTGGAGGGTGGATTCGGTCTCAATTACATTCCAGTCTGAAGTCTTATAGTAGGCTAGTATCTGTAGTGGCTTATACAGTTTGTTGTTCAAATCTTGACGAGGTCCCTAGGTTTTTCGGCTAGTGTGGTTTCCTCGTTAACAAATTTTTTGGTGTCTTGTGTTTTTCCCTTTCCGCATTATATTGTTTATCTTTATAATAGGCTTTTTACAAGTATTATGTATTCAATCTTAGTAGATACGCACATATTAATTGTGATCGATTACGAGACGCATTCTTGTAGAATTCGTATCTTGAAAGATATATAACAAGTTTCATACTTGGAAGAATTCTGATTGGATATTATTTGGATGCGACTACATTGATCTTAAATATTGATTTTTGGGATCATCTTAGTACTCTTCTTAATAACCAGGTTCATGAACTCTATTGTCTAGACTTTCTGATTGAGAAGAGATAGAGATATAAAATCTATATAATATTCTCAAGGATTATTTAGATGGTCTAATTTCTATTGTATTATGTTTTGTCCATACAGGTTGCCGTACCTACTCCTCTTCACTAAGACCTAACTATTGGAAAGTACATTGGATGAAAATTGATGCGTTGGATATTGTGTTATTTCCACCTTCTTTTCCTCTTAAATTTATATTGGGATTCATATCACTTAAAAGAAGTATTAAATTAATATCTTTAGCAATATTCTTAACCTTGTTAGGGAACTTAAATTCAAGCACATTTTCATGCTTGATTGTCACATGTCTGCCTTTCTTTCCTAATTTATCAATCATGGAGCAGTCAAGCCCTTTTGAAAAATAAGCACCCTGATTGAAGGCCATAGTATAATGATCATCATAACGGTCATCAGGTCTTAAGATTGCTTTCATTTGAACATTTAAATTAAATCAGTCATCCTTCCCCGGAAGAGATTAAACAAAGGAAGGAAGAAGAATGAAGGAGAAAAAATCCCTTTCAAAATATTTACACTCTCCTCCTTTGGTGTTGGAAATTGAAGAGAGCACTTATGGTATTCCCCCCACCCCTACCCCAGAAGGATTAGTTTCTTTTACTTTGTAAGTCGTACGATGTTTAGGATTTCTTCATTATAGCGATTACTTTAGCAAGAATACATCAATTGCAATGTTATGGATAAAAAAAGTCACTTTAAATTCTCTCTGATTTATTTCCCATATTATCATAAAAGTTTATATTGTAGTTTTCTAATTTAGTGTCTGATATCATGTTTAAATAAAATATTATATTAAGATGAAAATTAGTCATTTGTTTTATATTTATATGCATTTTTGTTTTTTGTTTATTAAGATATATATGTTCTTCACTATCAAATTTTTAATATAATGGTACTCCACCGACCTACAAGATTAACATGTGTTTTAGAAGTATGCATATCGACGTGTTTGAAAATAAAAATTTATTCATTGTTAAAATTATATAAGAATATGGTATCGGTTGGTTCGGTTTAATTGGGTAGTTGGACCGATAACCGAACCGGTATGTTGATTATCTTATTTGTTATTCGATAATACACATGCATTTCATGAGTCAGTTCAGTTTGATTTCGCTATTTTTATAGATGTTTTGGTTGATCCTAAATAATACGCCACAAAAAAAAAGTATTGTTATAAACTTGTTTAGCTCAATAACTATATATT